>MWSO01000489.1:0-48375 GCA_002116355.1 Dothistroma pini CBS 116487 | reverse complement strand
CGGAGACCATATTCGCCGACGATCTTCAATTCGGAGTCACTGTGGACTGGTTAGGCACCATTGACTTGAAACGGAGCAAGCTCACGTTCAGTGGCCATGGGGATGTACTGACAGACGAGCCGACTCGAATGGGCGACGTGGGACCTTGTAAGTCTTGGAGTACGAGCGTGGTCTGAGGAAGAAGTCAGCATATTGTGCTTGCCTATTGCATGCAGGCCTCCGGCATGCAGCAGCTTCGGTATGGCGACATGCGATGCGGTGCGGGTGCGATTTTGAATGGTGGTGCTAGGAATTGTCCTTCTCTTGTCTTGGGCATCTCCTTATCGCGATAAGTTGTCGTCGTCGCCCATCTGTTCCCTCCCATTTCCCGCGATGCTTCTTCGCATCCTGAGCACGAGACCGCGTTGCCTGCCATCATCGTCGCACCCGCAAATTGTCGCACGTGTCGTATCCAGAAGCTGCTACATATCATTGCGCCTCGGGTTGGTACTCACGCCATGTTTGCTCGATTGGTGCTGTCTTCGCAGTCGCTGAGGTCTCAAGTTCAGAATCAAGCGCAAATCGAAGAACGATGGCACGAATTTCGAAAATGCTTGGCGATGTCAAAAGCGCTAAGCCCTTTCGGGCATCGCCAAGCCTCGCACCCTCCAGCCGAAATCTCAAGTTTGAAGATTGACGGAAGCCACGGTCGTTGCAGCCACCAGAACTGTGAGTTGCTCCTACTCGAGCGTTGTCCAATACTTTTTACTGACACCCTACAGAACCCTTGACCCTTCAACGTATGCGATAGATCCTCCAATACCACGATTCCGACTGTTAACGAACACCACAGCCCGCACACTCCGTCACAATGGGTCACGCCGCAGGTCTCCGCGCAGGCACACGCTATGGTAGGACATCACCACCTCGGAGAATGGAAGAGGATGGAGAATTTGTGGGATGACATTGGGAAAGAATGGGCATGGCTAGGAAAGTGCTGACATGGGACAACAGCCTTCTCCCGTGACTTCAAGAAGAAGGGCATGATCGCTCTGGGTACCTACCTCAAGCAGTACAAGGTCGGAGATATCGTCGATGTTGTCGCCAACGGTGCCGTCCAGAAGGGCATGGTACGTGGGTCCCGAGCCAGCATCTGCGATTCTCAACATGTGGATGCCGAGCGCTGCTTCAGCATCCCAGGGAACAGCCACTAACATACTCCACAGCCATACAAGGTCTACCACGGAAAGACCGGCGTCGTTTACAACGTCACCAAGTCCGCAGTCGGCGTCATCCTCTACAGACAAGTCGGCAACCGCTACATCGAGAAGCGTATCAACGTCCGCGTCGAGCACGTCCGCCATTCGCGATCGCGTGACGAGTTCCTTACCCGTGTCAAGACCAACGCAGCCAAGCAACGCAAGGCCAAGGAAACCGGCGAGCACGTCCACTTGAAGAGACAGCCAGTCATGCCACGGGAGGCACGAACTGTGAGCACGAAGGACAACAAGCCGGAGAGCATTGCACCGATCGCATACGAGACAACTATCTAAGCGTTGCTTGCTTTGTGGGTAGGCGCAAGTGGCTGGTGGCATACGGGGACTTTTTTCAGAGGCACTCAAATGGGATGTCGCGAAATGTGGTTATGATGAACTGGCATTGCGGCTGAGGCCTTTCTCCGTAGCGAGCGTATCGATCGTGCATGCTTGAGGAATCATGAAATCTTCCACATCCCCTTTCCCATACAGTTCTGCTTTTTGAAGCCATACCAAGGTACAACATCGGAGCCGATACCGACATGCATGAAACTCTTCCCACCTCAGGCAACGAAGACCCATCACGTGCTGGAAGCTTGTCACCTCGCGTCCAAAAAACCAGGTTTGGCGATATCCAACACCAACAAGTTTTCATCGATGCCCAACTGATAAGACCGCACAAGGATGTCGCCGTCTTCGTCAGCGTTGCCAACGCGTGATAGACCGCGGTCTAGGCAAAGCTCAAACGCAACGCCGATCGCCGGCCAAGCTCCCTCCAGACGGCGATCCAAGGAGAAGATCTCATCGAGACAACAAAGTCCATCGGATCCAGTGCAAGAAGCGACCAAGGCGAGACCGGCGGCGTACACTGTATTCATTCGATTGCCGTTCATCCGGCAAAACTTTGAGGACCCGCCGCCAGTGCAGTGGGATGCTGCAAAAGACCGCAAGCTATGGAAGATCATCAGTGCTGGGAAGAGGTATGTGTCAACATTTTACGGCGCTCGGTGCATGCGATTCTCGATCATGGCATATTGACTTTGAGTAGCGACCTCGACTGGGAAGGACTGAGCCAGGATTTTGCTGTTGACCTGCAGTTCCTGCTCATGCAGGCAGCGTGGCTGAGCGACCGACATATGGAGAGGATGAAGAAACAAGTTGCCAGGATTGCACAGGGAGATGGTGCGAGCAGCAGTGGGACAGGAAGTGCAGTCGGCGGTCTGAAGATGGAACGAGGTGGGAGCCGTGGTATGTCACATGAACTTCTCCGTCCGTGTGTTACGGCACTATTATGGCTCATCGTTCTACAGACTCGAAGATGCCACCTGGAAGTGGCTTGAGACGTGAAAGTCCAGCAGGCGAGGGTGGCCTTTCGCCTGGAATCAGCACGCCACACGAGAGAGGCACGATATCAAGATCACCATCTACAACGACAGTGACACAGAGTAAAGTAACAGGTTCAACCACGGCTGCAGCTCGTCAGCAGCCATATCTTCAGCGTCCGAATCGAGGCTCCAGCGGATCAGGTCGGAGGCCGGCGCCAGTGGTAACAGATGCGTCACGGCACGACTACGATGAAGATGCACTGGAGCACGAAGGCGGGTCGGACTCTGACTCTGATGACGAGCCAGTCTCGGCCGTGGCGAGAAGTCAAGCCTTCCGTCGCCCTCTGATGGCCCGGAAGCCAAAATCAAAGCTGGGAACGATGGGCTCAGATGGTGATGTAGAGGGTGACGACGATGATGATTCAGGGGACGGCTATCTGCCCTTTGCGGCTGCCTCAAAAGCTGATCCTGCTGCAACAATTCGTAGCTCGCCGAAACGAACAAAGGCGATTCCAGCATCTGCCACAGCCACAGCCACGAGTAGCAAACCAAAGCCTACCCGCGACGACTCCACAATCACGAACGCGACAGACTCCTCGCCTTCCTCATCGGGCATGCAACGCAAAATGTCAACCGATACCGAAGGCGCCTCAGACACACCTTCAGGCCAGCACGTACCTCGACAACAGAGCGATCGACCTCTTGGGCCATTGTCCCCACGCCATCGCGCCCAGCTTTCGAGCATGTCACCACGTTCAAGACGCGATGGAAGTGAAGGCTCGCCCAGCATGGGGTCCAGCTTTAGTGATCTGGACGATGCGAGTGTCACGCAGAGTGCGTTGGAGGATGCGCTGATGAGTAACATGAGACACCAGGGTGGAAGTACGATGGCGAGTCGGATGAGTAGTTTAAGGGATGCGTTGGGAAGGCGCAATTGATGAACAGGGATGAAATGAACCGTTGTAAGATCCTTGTCTCAGCGCTAGCCGTCGTTTTTGTGCTCCTATAACAACAAACGCGATGTCTACACCAAGCAAGCACGCAGGTGAAGACGTGTCACCACCAGCGAAGAAAGCCAAGTATGCTCCGTGCATATGCTTGAACTCCCGACGCATGCACTGCCATCTTCCACAGACTCGATTGTGGCAGCTCCAACGTGATCGGGGCGGCATAACAGAGCTTCACAGCGCACAAAGTTGTTCTGTGCGTCGCCTCGGACTACTTCACTGCAGCTTGCTCGAGCAGATGGGAGCAGGGCCAAGAAGGAAGTGTGAAGCTGTCTGGAGCAGACCCCCAAATGGTTCAGGTATTCCCTCACTGGGTCTACTCTAAGAAGCTCGATATGTCTTGCGTCAGCCAGCCGGAGCGCATTTCGTCTTCGCATACGTCCTACTTAGGCCGTGGGAACGTCTGCGCCTCGGCAACTCTCTGCAGAGCACGGGTCTGCGCAACGATGTAAATGATTGAATTACCAAGAAAGCCAGCGTTCAACCACGCCACGGGGTCAATGGCAACACTGTTGCCTAAGTCTGGCAATTGAGTCCGAAAGAATTTACGATACAGTCACTCTTTCTCACGATTTTGGAGGCCGCAGATGACTTACATTAGTATCTTGTCAACCATGACAATATGCCTGCCGAGGTTATCACTCACTTCGCTTGTGAGTTCGCCTCCAAGAGCGTGAAGCGCGACAGCCCTCTGACTCGACAGGAGCGCTGTACGTACCATGAGCACGAGGAGGGCAGGCGTTGTAGCACCAAGTGAAGCTGTGGGACGGTCACTGGAGGTCAACAAGGAATCTGCGACTGGTGGACGAATCAAACACGATATCATCCCAGGCCGTCGTGAAAGTTTCGACAAGTGAGTCCTGGGTCTGGAATTATAGCAGCGAGGCTCTCCTGTATTCAATCGCTGCCACCCGACATATACCACCCGACTTATACTGAGTTTCTCCTCCCTACTTCCTTCTCCAAATTCGAGGAGTCTGGTCCTCTAGGCTCAGCCCCAGTTCCACCGCTCATCCGGGTGCCTTTTAGGGTCTCGCCACCGTCATGAATCTTGAAGAAAGAGCCACACGAGTGCATACTTGTCGACGTATCATAAGAACGACATCAAGGCGCTTCTAAAGCCTACAGGATGCAGTACAAAGATATGGTCAGCGCTTGAATCAGATGCGTGAGTACGTGTGGCTTGACACAGGGACTGTTCGTGTTGTTGGGAGGAAGTTGTGCAGCTGAAGTAGATCGAAGGCCGTATTGGAACCATGCTATACTTTGCCCAGCTACAGGCTCTCCGAGAGACCGAGCTCTGCCACCACTTCCACTCTCGCCAAACAACAGTCGGCAAATATCGTCCGGCATCGTAAATTTTGGACTACGAAGAGAGATGAGCAGCTTTTCAGACTCCGACAAGAAGGTCAAAGTTGGCCAGAAATCGCCGGCTCCCTTGGACGTATGGCAGCCGCTCCAGCTCGGCCTGAATGCACAGCTTACCAGCATCTGGTGTGGCCTCGTCCACGCTCCTTTCTCAGCTTCGTCAAGATGCCTTGATCTTCAAGACGTATCACGTGCCAAATGTCAGAGTAGTACTGGCCGTATCAGTAGCAGCGTTGAACATCGGGGGACCGTGTGGCTAGTCAATAGGTGCGCAATGAGAGGTCGCTGACCTTTCTCTTTGTTCGAAGGCAATGCTGTTACGAGGATACTGTCTCGGATTTCGCTGTTGTCCTCCGACTTCGCCGCAAGCTTGAGGACTGGACCTCTGGCCGTCTCTTCTATCGCGTTCATCGCCGCCACAGCAGGAAGTTATCTCTTCTTGAATGAGCTCGGCAAGCTTACAATCAGACCCAGGAGCACGCTCATCTAGTAGCGACTGGTGTCGAAGTCCTGGTGCCTCCATGAGCCCAAACGACTCTTGATACGTCCAATGCATGGCTTTATCACCGGTCAAAGCATTCTACGCCGTGTCCAGCTCGATGACCCCATCTGCAGCTTCCAATTTCTTCAAGAACAAATTCTGCTTCTCGTCGATCAACGGCTCCAGCTTGTCGACCTTCCCCTTCGCGAAATGTGGCAAAATCAGATCCCTCGAAGATTTCGCGTCTTTGGCAGAAGGAATGTTGAAGATGGAAGCATCCAACGCCTGTCTGTCACCCGTCAGATTGGCCAGAGACAACCAATGATGGGCTGACGTAGAGGGTCTTTGTCGAATCTGGTATTGGCCTTGAAGACTTGGCAATGCGCGTTCCAGTCATGGATGTGGATCTCGTCTGGCCGTACTCGCACTTTGGACCATACTTCTTATGCCAGTCTCGGAGTAGCTTGACGACCAACGTAGTCGTGGCGCAGTCGTGGAGGCAGCGAAAAGGCTCGTGATCCTCGCCAGTGGTGGTCCCGGGAAGCGAGCAAGCGGATGAAGTACCATGCGGTAGACGTACTCCAGAAGTGAGTATCCAACCAACCCGATCAAAGTCAAAGGGATCAATTGTGGCAGCGAGAGCCACGTCAAAGACGATTCATTGACTGCTTTGCACCAAGATCTTACGACAGGAACGACCATAAGTAAAAGTGACCACCCCTCGTCTATCAACACGAGCTCGCAGTCAGCTGGAAGGATCAAAAAGCGCTCGCGAGAGACTCCAACCCTCGCATGCACAACGATCCTCTGATTCCACACGTGGCGCCTGCAAGTGAGCAGTCACAACGTCGTCCATCTCACCTTCTGCTGCACAACGACTGACGTATTGCTCAGCACACATCTAGATGAAGTCTGCCTGTGCCGTCGATGGACCAACAGATTTCGACGAATCTGGAGAGGATCGAGGGATGTGCAAAGGCTGAATTAAAGTTCTCGCCTCCGCTTGGTAAAGCTCGGCTACTTCAGGCCCATCAGGCCAAAGTCCCTGAAAGGCATACAAATTTCCACATTGAAGACATCCAGTTAACATACACCGGGTGTGCAGGGCAAGTGCGTAGGTCCCAATCCGACCCGTCGATTATCGACGTCTCGGCTCACTGTCTCGTTCGTGAGCCTTTCCTCTTATTTCTACTTTACTAGTACGTGACTATGTCCGAAGATCTGTTACTATTACCAACCCACCCTCTCTCTACTACTCTACTCACAACCTCCCTGCCTCCTTTTTGAACGTGCTGTTCACCGCCGTCTCAAATTTCTGATACATTTCAAAACTCTGCGGATCCCCTGGCGGCACTAACTGCGAAAAGTAACACCCGCAAATTCCGTCCTTCGGATTTATCCACCAGAACAGATTCGGATATCCTCCCCATTGCATTCCCCCAGGACTCCGTCCCGTTGGCATCTTCTCCAAATTCAAAATTCCGCCGAGTCCAAAGTCAACTTTTAGACCCGGCGGGATGTTGCCAGCTAGTCCGAACGCTTCGGGGTTGGCGTGCATTTTGCGCAGATGCTTCGGGTCCTTGAGATGGGGCTGGAACATGTACTCGACAGTCTCAGGTTTGAGGAGTTTGGCATCATTGGCGAGGAGGGAGATGAGGACTTTGATGTAATCGTTCGCGGTACTTGCCAATCCACTTCCTCCAGCATGGCGGACGCCGCCTAAGGGCGAGGTTGTGGTGGTTTCGTGTTGGGGAATGAGCTTTCCGTCATCGGAGCGGACTGTCATGCCCGCGATACGGGAGGCGAGGTGCTGGGATTTGAGGGGTTCGAAGGTTGTGTCGTTCATGGAAAGCGGGGTGAAGATGTGTTGGCGCATGAAGGATTCGAGGGTTTGGGAGGTGGCGCGTTCGACGGCGAGGCCGGCCCAGTCTATGCCGTAGCCGTAGGTCCAGCTTGTTTCGGGGTCGAAGACGAGGGGGACGCGGTAGGCGTGGGAGACCTCTGTGCGGTCTTGATGAGTTTTCTTGATGCCTTGATGGCGGAGGTCGGCGTTGTTCCAGAGGCGCCAGGACAGGAGTTTGGCGTGCATGAATTCGTAGGTTATGCCGGAGGAGTGGGTTAGCAGGTTGCTGGATGGTTTTAGCAGCTGGTCTATCGCCGGTGTCTTTTGGATTGATATACCGTAGAGTGATCTTGCCTGTGAATGGCCGCAGCACTGGGGTCTCTCCACTTTGGCCATCGTCTTCCATTCTCTCCAAAACCTGTGCGTCCTTGAATTCTGGCAAGAATGTGGTAGTAACATCATCGTCCAGCTTCAGCAAGCCTTGCTCCATACACGTCATAACGCAGACTGTGGTAAGCAGCTTGGTCATGGAGGCGATCCAGCATACTGTATCTGGTCCGAATGGTTTGGTAACATGTGATTGTCCTGCTGAGTCCTTTGTCTGCGCCGGTGTGCCTTCTGAAGACAGCCGTGTTTGCCATATCGGACTGTTGACGTAATTGCCTGAGGATGAGGAGTGCAGAATGTTGCCTTGTCCACTGTTAGTCAGATCGAAGGACAGGCAAGCTCTTGCGGGCCATACCATGCTTGTCAGCCGCTATCGCACAGGTACCGGCTATTACGCCATTGGCTGAGGCTTCCCGTAATGCTTGGTCGAATTTGTCCATGATCTGGCGCCGCAATCTAACAGTATCTTCCGCTGAAGGATGTCAACGTAGAAGACGTGTCTGCAACGAAGAGCAGAGTTATGTTCATCGAATGTGATGCGCGCAAAGGAGGCATAGAACAAAAGAGTTTGAACCGAGGCACGTTTCGCAAGACCCAATCGGGCAGGTGATCACTTGTAAACTGCAAGCGTGCCACACCTGTATGAAACGGCGTAATCTACGATCACAAGTTGAAGATGAACAAGCGTCCAAGAAGTCTTCAAAGAGCCTGCCCAGCCGCGCTGAAGCGCCCAAGAAGCTATACTACGGTCACTCTGCAAGCAACATCATCATCCAGTACCAGGAGGAAGCCAGGATTACTGAAGGCCTGCAGACGTTACCTCAAAGTACAGCGAGGGGCAGTCTGATTGAATATACCTCTTACTGTGGTCAGTGATAGACGACGAGACCCTGAGTCCAATCCAGGTATCCGACGTGTTTCATGTCAAACGACTCACCGTTTATAGATCAGGACTGCAAATTCAAAACATGCTGACTCTACGGGCTTGAGATGACGCTGGACTAACGACATGCTGGTCTCGAAAGTTGTATCACTGGTGGCCACGCTTTTGGTAGTGGTCGGCATGCCTTGCGCCGATCCCATGCAAAACCTGGACGGAGAGAGTCAGTGATGTCGTGAACACGATGGCATCCAGCCGATAGCCTGTGGGAAGGCATTATCGCCTTCGGCTTTTGGATTTTTCAGCGCCTCACCACCAGTGTATATGTATGGCTGCAGGCGACAGGCCAGGTTGTGCGTGGTCGAGGTCTGGTCATTGTGCATGGGGTACTAGAACTACGTTATGGCTTGTTGCCGCTCGTAGGCTGCCTCAGTCCGCCGCGTGCAGTCGTCCAGTATGTCAGGACAAAGATGATCTGGCTGTGTGTACGAGTGATACGGTGCTATGATGGCAGTGAACGATACGTAAGATAAGAGTGAGTCAAGCCAGGAAGAAGACCCGTCAAAAGCCGCGTCCCTGTGTGAGTGTGACGTTCGCTTGGCGCGGATCAGGCCGTGCGCCACCTTGGGCCCCTCTCTTCAACAAGTTCCTCTCCTCCAAAACACAACCACCACCACCAGCACCAGCACCAGCACCACCACATCTCCACTCCGCCACCGCCGCCAGTACAAGCCTTCGCAGCCTCCGAAAGTACCACCACCCCACACGAACATCACCTCCCACCAGAACAGACAACAGGAACAGTTGCTGTTTATGTCCGGGCAGATCGAGAACCTCAAGTCTTTTGGTATGTGCGCCCAGTCCCCGATCATCCAACTCAGCCTCGCGACAAGCACATCGCCAGTGTCGCTTCTTCGCCACTCTCCGCTACGAATATGACCCTCGTAGTGCGAAGATTGACCGCGCCGACACGCTGCTTGTCGCAAGGACTCGAGTGTGCGCCCGCAATCTCACGCACCTGCTAATCGCGCATGTGACACAGACCCCTTCGCCGAAGCCGATGAAGGTGAAGGCGAGACCAAGCAGTCGCAGAACTACATCCATATCCGCATCCAGCGTAAGTCATGCTCAATCTACCCTCCACACTCCCCTCCCACTCTACCCCACCGCCTCGTGACACCCCCTGACTCACCCATCCCACAGAACGCAATGGCCGTAAGACCTTGACTACCGTCCAGGGCCTCCCCAAGAAATTCGACCAAAAGAAGATCCTCAAGGTGATCAAGAAGAAGTTCGCCTGCAATGGCACCATCGTCAATGACTCGGAGATGGGCGAGGTGATTCAGCTGCAGGGAGACCAGCGCAAGGATGTGCAAGAGTTCCTCGTGGACAAAAAGGAGGGCCTGGAGCTAGATGCCAAGACCATCAAGGTCCACGGTTTCTAGACGCTCTGTCATGATACCGCCACGACCTTGTCAGGCAACGAGGAGTCGGGACAAGACACGTGCGTAAGCACGGCCGGGCGGCAGTTTTCGATGCGGACGACTGCACGTTGGGTTTGAGGGCACGCGCCCAAGACGACTTCACGACAGCGGTACGACAGCATCTCCTGCGGGAGGCTATGATGAGGCATGGCGAGACGAGCGGCAGATTACCCCCTGGCATACTTGCGATTCACTTCTTTCCTTACGACGCGTTTCATATGGACTCACTCTTCGGCAATGGCTACCTTGATGCGGATGCTCATGAGGGATGATCGAGGCTCACAGATGGGCGGGGGCGGTCTTCAGGATGCGTGCACGGCGGATGGGAACCCAGCTATGAGCTGGAGCTCGGTAGTCTTTACGGTAGCTTACCAGAATGATATGGTTATGCATCATGATGTTGGTCTCACTTTGCCTCTCGGGTTCTCCACGTGATGCGGACATGACTTGGCTCGGTCTATCCCTCACCACGTACATGTACTCGCACTAAGCTCGGTCTCGGGCTCGGCCGATGCGGACATGGCCATCTCCAAAAAGTCCAGATAAACACATCACAACGCCTTCCCATCCACACCAATGTCGAAACGCCTCTGCACATCTCTCCTCCACGCGCCGCGGCGATCGCAACCATCACTGCCACGATGCAATATACACCACACCTTCGCCATCCTCCGCGATGACCTCTACCAACGACCGAGTCCATCGAAACGTCAGTTCACCTCCTCCTCAAGATGCTCCTCCGGCGTGAGCGCAACGCGCGGCATACAGGGGCGGAAACAGTCGCAACCCTCAATGGCAGTCCAAATGAAAGAGAGGCAGAAAACAGCACACCGCGACGGCACAGTCCTCGAACACATAGGCTTCCTCCCCGACACCTTCGTTCCCCCCACCGGCAAGAACCTCCCCTCCTGGTTCTCTGACCCGCGCGACCGTTGGAAAATTCTTAAGCTCAAAGGCTACAACTGGTACTACTACCTCGCCGCCCATCTGATGGCCTTCTGGATGGTCAAACCTCGCGTAAAACTCGAGAGAGGGAAGTTGCCCAGAATCTCCAAGAAGTTATACGAGGACATGTACTCGAACTTCGCAACGGGAAACATTCAAACCATTGAAAATACTCTCGCCTCGGGAATTCTCGGCTCCCTACGCGCTCGCATCGCCCAGCGTCCCCCCAACACAGGCCTCAAATGGACTCTCCACAAATACCTCTCCACCCCACAAGTCATATCCTACAAATTCCAAGTCTTCCCCGACGGCTCCAATACCGACAGATTCGCCTTTGCCCAAGCCGTCGTTCGGATCCACTCTCTTCAGTCTCTCACCAAGACGAAGCGGATGCGCGTTATCGATCGCGATACGAATAAGGCGTATATTGAAGAGGCGACGGTGGATGAGCAGGGACTTTTTGTGCATGATCAGGATCTGGAGGGTTATAGACAAAGGATCGCGAGGGTAACGACGGAGTATCTCGTGGTGCAGAGGATGGTGAGGCATAGTAGGCCGGGGGAGTGGCATGTCTGGGGCACGGCGGAGGAGACGACGATGAGGGAGATTAGGGGCAAGGAACGGCAGGATGAGGAGGAGTTGATGAGTAAGGTGTAGATGGGGAGAAGAGCATGGTGCAAGACATCGACCAACCTCGAGGAAGAGATGGTGGCATTGGAGCGAACAGCATTGTATCATACGTGTACAGAAAGACGGTATTTCAGACCCTCTTCATGTTACATTGGCTTGTATCACCAGCCCAGCGAATGAGATAGACAGTGTGGCTGTTAGGGCTCAAAGCAATACGTGAACCTTTGAGGACACTCAGACCCAGTAAGTGCACTGTATGCTGCTCGTGAAAATGGAGTTATCGCTCACGACCGTGTCGAGGGATATGCCTCCATCGTCCGGATACAAACGGTGCATTTTGATGCAGCTGCATGTATGCAAAGCACATCGGATGCGTGCAGAAGTGGCGCATCGGGCCTTGCTCGTTGGCACTTACTTGCACATGCGAAGCTGACGATTGCTGTCATCCCTGGTCTAAGAAACTCTGCGCTTCGCTGTGAAAGAGTCGTTGATGATCCTACCTGACGCCAGCAGGAAGCTTCCAACAACGCTTCAAACCACGGGGATCAGCAGTAAACTCTCAAATGTCCTCAGAATGGCTATAACTTGAGGGTCCTCAGCCTCGCAGTCATCGGCATCTCAGCCAGAGCATCCCCAAACACTCGAGATGCCACAGCCAACCAGAATTTGGAAAGTCCTCAAGACATCAGCAAGAAAGAAGAAAAGAACTCCAGCTCTGCTGGCCTGGTAATTATACCTCTGCCCCCTTCCACATCCTTTTGCACAAGTCTACCCCATCCCACAGCACAGGTCTTCTCCCTTCCGGACGCGACACCTCTCTGGGATCAAGAACATCATCTACAAAAATCCTGCACCCGTACGCAGTTCTTCAGAATCACCATGTCGTCGGACGGAAAGTACTCTTTGTCTGGCGAGGAAATTCCTCACTCGTCCAACTTTACCGACTTGAGCGAGTCCTTCTTGACTAGAAAGCAGCACGTCCAGGTCCGCACATGTGGCAAGCTGCTTTGTGCCTTGGACAACGTGGTGGGCCGTTCATCCGGTCAGTCTGCGAGCGCAACCTCAGCCAATGCAGCTCGTCCTAGACTATTCGAATACATTTTGAGCGCCCACTGCAACATTCCTGTCCGCAGGCCTGAAGTCCTCGCGGTTACCGTCTCTGGCAAGCGAGTGAACCCTACCGCCGACGCTCTCGACGGCATTGGCGAGGCCATCGATCCCAGAATCGTTATCGCCGCAAATCCACGCGCAAATGACTATGATAAGAAATCTACTGGAAAAAGGGACGAGTACAAGGTCATCGTCACCCAAATCGACATCGATGACAGCACAACGGCTCTCAATCGACTGATAGCAACTCTCCTGAAGCGCACGTGCGACGCTCCCAAGAACAAAGTGCCACTTGCAAAGCATGTCAAGAGCTACTTTCACCATCTTCGAGCAGTGCACGCTGCAACCAGCGCCGACAAGCACGCCGCTGCGGTAGACGCTCTCAAAGACTACGTGCACGCAACATCCTTCCCGAAAATGATCATGCGCTTCAACAATGGCTCCAAAGAAGCTCGTGACCATTCCGTGGTCAACTTCTGGGAGATCTTGATGCGCGAAGAGGCATTTCCAGAGCACGCTCCGCGTGTTTCTATGCCAATCCATCTTCAGCACAAGAAGCCGAACCCGGAGCAGGCCAGTCTCATTGGTATAGCTCTCCGGGGCCTGGGCGCAGAGTCCACCTTGCACTGGAAACAAGCTGATATGTACGACACACCTTCCGACCGGACTAGATTTTAACTCTGCAAGACGATCTATCCAAAGGTAGAGAGTCATGCGACGAGCTTCAGGCGACCATGAAGCAGGCTGTCAGCACCATATGCTCCAGATCACCTGACAAGCAACCTGATAAGCTAGCTGAGGATCAAGTCAACGTCGAAGATTGATTGCAGTATGCCCGTGAGCGAATGGCTTTGTTGGTGAACTTTTTTGAAGCCTTTGCCGAATTCGCCGCAAATGTCAACGACTTCAGGGACAAACCTACTTGGACCGAGCCAACGAACGTCACGGCAGGAAGCGCGACTCCAGGATCAGTGCCATCAGAACGCGAGACGTCAATGAGCCCTGCCGCACCAAACAAGAGGCCAGACATTCGCGACCTTGAAGCAGATGGCGACCCAGACATGGCAGATCTCTTTGCGCTTCAGGAAGCTCTACACGCTGAGCAACAGCAACAGAATGCCAAGTACCGCCCGTGGGCCGTCATGTGTCAGACTTGGATGGAGCTGCCAGGCTTAGCAGAGATAAGCCTCAGAAGAGCAACCAGGGCGACTCCAGGCTCCAAGGATCCAGGCCAGATTTACGCATCTGCTCTTGTCCATACTGCCAGATCGGGCTGGTGAATATCAATATGGCACGCTGGGACAAAGAGTGCGCAAAGATCGACCAGCAGTTCCGGGTCGCTTCTAAAGTACCAGCCTGAACTTGATGTCACACGAATGGCCGCTGAACTGGCAACCGACAATTCTATAAAAGTCAACAAGCTCGAGAAAAGTATGACTGTATCGGGCTCTCCACACTGCGAGGCGATTCACATGAGCCTGATCGGCATCGCGAAAGACGAGAAGATTATGCAGCATGTGACAGATGGTTGACTCCAGCACAACGGTATCTTCGCTACCCGAAAGGATTTGCTTGAGATGTTCCCTGATCTTCTGCCCATGGTGCATGTCTCTAAGAAATGCTGCCCTCCGTGCGAGAAGGTCCGAGGTCAGATCAAAAAGTCAGGCATCACGACCGACGACTTCATCGCCCCAGGCTTTCATCGCAAATACACTGGCTTCATGCTACCAGATTTCAATCGGAAGAAGCTTGGACAGCCAATGGTTGAGTCGATCGAACGCGACGCTGCAGAGAAGCTGATGGCTTGGCAGAAGAAGTACAGCAAGAGTCCTCAATTAGAGATACACGACTCGCCAACTGATTACGCCAAAGTCGAATCGAGAGCGCCAACCAGGCGCTCGGTTCTTACGCCCCAGGCGCAGCGTCGCCACCAGTCTCCGACGCCTGTGCCGGAGGGAAGAACGAAGGATTTTGAACTCGAGGCTGTGTCTATTCCGCCATCGCGCGGCACCCCCGAGCCAGTAGATACCTCTATGACCAGCGACTTAAGCCCAGCTGTCCCACCGCCATTGGGCAAGAAGGAGCAAGAGCGCGACTTCACTGAGATGACTCAAGGTGTTCCAAAAAGGGAGAGAGTGGAGGTCCAGGGAGGAGAGGCTTCGTTAGAGGACGCTGAGGTAGATTTCAAGCAGGAGCCCATTGAGGATGAGGAGGAGAAGTAGTAAAGGGATGACAGTCTTCAGCATAGTGTGGTTTTGGTTTTGCATTGCGCGGGAGGAGAGATGTTGTTTACAGCACAGCATAGTCTTGGAAGCGAAAGGTGGGAATAGAGTACCAAACAATCTTTACAGAGGCAGAAGAAACACAGTCTTTACCGGAGACTTTCGTATTACCGCTTCAATCTGGGTGTACGGCGCAACCGAATGCGCTCAAGAGGATGATTGGAAGCATCGACGCGGCTGCGGTCTAAGTGCTCTCACCGTGCTCCCCTAGGATATGCATATCTGTCAGGAGTTCATGAACACTGAAGACCCAACAGCCTGTCCGTCTCCATCAGAGTTCTCGGAATTGCAAGTAGCGAGGCATCGGTAGCGGGTCACTTGTCACAAACACCAAAGACCTTATAGCCTATCGGTATGTGTTCAAAGTCTATGCAGCAGAAATTCTCTCTTCTCCCTGCTTCTCGAATGCTGTTGATGACATGTGACGAACGTATCGTCACGATCGCTCTCGTCTGCTGCAGGCCCAGGAGTGGTCTTGAAACTTGAGCATATTTCCGATGCGTTGGAATCCTTTTCAATCTGCTCGCCAGCATTGGAAGCAGCTGGGAATCGACAAGCTGACCATGTCTTCGGCCAAAGAGTCCAAGCTCGAAGCATTTCTCCTGAGCAGCGGACAGCACGCCCGTGTCCAGGAGTGTGCCAGGCTACTAACTATGCTGGATAAAATCCTGGATTCGACTGCAGCAAAAGCAACGAAGGCGTCCTCTTCTCTGTTCTCAAGGACCATCACTTCCCACTGCAATCTCATCGCAGGAGATTGCGATGTTGATGCGATCGTGATACCGGGAAGGCGCATAGCGGACGGTGGGATAGGTCGTTTCCCTGACACAAGAACCATAATTTTGGTAAAGGAGTACGACGAGAATGAAGGTCGTCATACCGGCAACATCTCACGAGATGAGCAAGATGGGAGTAATGTACAGCCGCTATGCTAAGCTTTGTAGACGCGCCCATGGACTTGCAGTAGCTGTATCAGTCATACCAACGGATCCTTTGCTAACGCGTACACTCGCGGCGCTCACACATCTCCCACTTCTCTCCTGTCCTTCTCGACTCCCTTGGAGCTTACCCCAGCCAAATTATCTTGCAGCCAGCCTTGACTTTCCCTCCTGTAGGTCAGTGACTTGACTCGGAGCCCTCTCGAAGATCCCATCATCGAGCTGTGACAAACCTGTGATCTTGCGATCATATACAGTACATCTTTAGCAAGCTGAGCTTCATCAGATTGAGCTCCTTGTGCCTGTTCGCAAAGTCAAGCAGACCCTCACACCTCATCACCGCTCCAGTGACTTGGAGATCCTTGAGCATCGGGAAGACTTCCCGCACAGTCGAGACCTTATCGAGCCCGTGTGTCGTGGGCCACTTACAGATACCCTCACTGCTCGGCGGATCCTCATGGACCTCCAAACTCAGCTTCTTGAGTTGAGACGCGAATGTGATAATTTGGCCAAACTCTCGACGCTGATCGTCTTTCAGTCCACACCAAGTCACCAGCCTCAGAGTCTTCAGCATCTTGCACAGAGACTCAAAACTTGCACTATGGGGCCAGGGCAGAAAGTCCTGAGCACCTATGCCGTACTCGCCTTGCATGGAGAAGTGCTGGATCGTGACTCGACTTTGGAGGATGGCGTCCATAGTCATGCGGATGGGGTCTGAGCGGTAGTGGTAGAGCAAGAGCTCTCCAACTTGCTTCAGAGGAAGACTGAATCCGATGGCTTTGCGTGGCGCGCAGTCAACCTCCATGACCCTCACGTCGGTCGTCCGACCCGCCAGCCACACTTGCTCGAAGATGTCGCGGAGTATGGCGAAGTCTTTCTCCGATTTGTGCATCATTTGGGCTGGTTTGACAATTTGGTTCTGGACCTTTGGATTTGTTGCTTGATTCCATGGTCTCCGTACATACATCTAGCGAGCGCACGAGTTTGTCGAAGGTTGGGTGGCGGATGGTCTGGAGACCCTCCCCGAAGCAGAGGAGGACAACAAGATCGGTGAAGAAGGTTAAACTATAGATTCTGAATACTTTGACTGCCCAATCGTGGGAAGTGAGGCGGAGGGCATTGAGGGATCGATGGTCGCATTCCGGGGCGGTGCGCTCGAAGACTTCGCGGATTGGTTTGGGGGGGATGTCGACCAACTGAGTCTTGCGCCTCGGTCAGGCCACATACTCTCTGGGTCCTGTCCTTTGTTTAGAGCGAACTGGCCTCGAACTGGAAGCGCGACTTATTATCAGAGGATTAGTAGTTACTAGTATTTAGGTAGCTTATTATCGTCGAGTAGTCGGCGCTATGTTAGAGGGACGGGTATTATTCGATATGAGAGGCAATAGCCTCTTATTTCAGAGAGCCTGGGCTATAGTGGGAGATAAAGTTAGGGAAGTGTCAAGGCGGAAGCGCGGATAAAGGATTGGTTCTCGTGTACGTTCCGAGAGCACGGGCCAGGGTTGAGCACGTGGCTCCAAGCACATGTGAATGTCGCATCGTCTGGTGATGTGAATGTTTCACCACTGATCCAACAGGGAGTATGCGAATATGCGATACAGAGTCTCTCGACAACCAGCAATAGTCCGACATTTTTATGCATGTACACATGATCTGCTGGTCCCACACGTTGTATCTGTCTTAGCTCCTCGCCTTCTCTCCAACAGACAGCCTCACGTTTGAACTTCCTTCTTGCCTGATCTCCGATACATAACCTCGTCGACTTGTACCCAGTCCGTGTTCGGCAGACTTTAGCTTGCAAAATCATCCCACCGAAAGTGCTTCAATCAAGGCATCGGTCCGAACTTCATGACCATCGGGCCTCACTCATAAGCCAACTCTGTCCTTGAGTTGTCGTAGGCGTAGTCCTCTGCTCGCAGGCACCCTGGGATAGAAGAGGTCGTAGACCCTGTCGTGATCAGACCCTCCTGCTGTGAGGCGTACTGACTGGATCTTGCCAGCCTCTCTAAGCATGACCAAGAGCGCTATAAGGATTTCGACATCGCGCTCGTCTGTGGTCATTCTGCTGCCGCTCCTTGTGCAGCACCGCGACACTCGGATCATCTTTCCGGACTCGCGATCTCCTCTCCGAAGACATCCGCTCAAGATCTTTGTCGTCAGGTATCACGTTGAGACACACTTCGAGTGTCCTTATCGCGGGTCCGAAGACTGAATGTGCAACAACCTCGAGTGCGGTCGCTATGCTTTCCTCGTGGCACAGCATAATCGGCAGCGTAGTGAAGGAATGGTTCGCGAAGGTGCGCCGACTCTTCAGATCACACTCTCTGCTCGCCAGCCTGAGTGATGGCAAGTCCTCCGGCACGTGCTCCGCAATGAGCTCAACCACTTCCGGCAGGCATGAAGGTAGCCTGAATGATTGTGCTCCATCAGCGCTCATCGTCGATGAGGCGGTGGTCATGACTGTGGTGTCCATGTTTACGATCGGTGGATCTGCAGAAGCCGAGTCATCGTCGTCAGAAACGGCTTGGGCGTCGAGCAACTTGCTAGTCGCCTTTGTCTTTAGTAACGCGATATTTGATGAATAGCGACACTTCGAGGCCAATCGAATGCCGCAGCTCTTGTACATGTACGACGATTTGTACACCCCGTTGTCGCTGTCGTTGCCGCCTACACATGGCTCTCTCCGCATGTTCTCGATGCAACATGCACCATTTCCAATAATACGCCCAAAATTCTGGCGATGTAGCATGGCGCGGAATAGTGCATTATGAGTGCCATGTATCTCTCTCGCAGATAGCAATGACGGATGGTGTAGGACATCGTGAGCGAGACAGTACCACATGCCGCGCTGCCAACATTATAAATTCCACACAAAGTGCTCCTGTCGTCTCAGCGAGCCGCAATCGTGGCTCATGGTCTCCAACCATCGTCGTTCGAACTCACGCCTGGCACATCTTCGCCCTGGTCGGCTCCCTGAGACGTACGAGGGCTCAATGATTTGACCACCTGAGCAACATCGTCGTGCCCACCATTGTTCATCGTTGAGTGCGAAATCTCCTACAATCACTTCCGCTGCCATATCTTCGTCATTGTCGCTGAACGCTCGGCCAAGGAAATCGACGTCATTGATTAGGCACACCTCCTCCAACACGAGACGCTGCAGGAGGGGTCGTACCTTAATCATCTAAATCGAACGAGTTGTGCTGACTTCGCCTGCCCTGAAAATCAAAGTCTCGAGGTATGGCATGCTCGAGATCGCTTAAATGAAGAGCAAATACACAAACCTCCTCCTCTTTCACATGACGGCAGGATCACCGTCTCCGCAAGCGCTGCAGTTCTTGAGAACAGTACCTTCTAGCGCCAAATTTTTGTGGGTGACTACAAAGTCTTTGTAGCATAAAGCGGGTCCAAGCGGCACTATCGAGCGTAATCTCACGCAGGAGGGGAATTTTCGCCATACAGTACCTGGTCCGGGATAGTTGGGGAGTCCAGGTCCTGGTCAGCATCGATACTTTTGGCCTATTGAATTGAATCTACTTGTTTTCTACAAAGCACTTTGATGGAGAGCGACTCGAGCTGTCCGAGGGATGCGATGACTTTGCCGAATGCTTCGGCCTTGAAGTAAAGTTCGGCGTCTCCGTCTTTCGACCCCACGGCTAGTTGGATGTGCTTCAAATGCTTGAAGCAGGAGTTCCAGTGAAGCATACAATTGCTGCATCGTGGCTCGTGTGCGAGTAAACTGAGCTCCGTCGTCGTCACGAGCGTGGTTGGACGAAACCCGGCCTGGGACGGCTCGCGGAAAGCGGCGATCGTGCTTCGCTGAAACCTGTAGCATGTCAAAGGAGCCACCATCTTGCCTGAGACTTGTAAGACCAGTCACCTTCGGCGCAACGGCTGCGGACTTAATGCCAACGCAGCTGCCAAGCTTTCATAATAGCAAAGAATGACTGCAGTATCGGAGAAATCCGCCCTGGCGAAGGTACGCAGTACTCTTGAGGCGCCCGTCTTCGAGGACTGGCGAGGTGTTCGCTGTGTGGACGGTGCGGCGAGTTGTGCAAGCTACTCGAAGAACTCTGACGGTACCAGATCAAGACGCACTTGATTGCGCCTGCAGTGGCGGTCGTCGAGTGTATTGAGTGCGATACGCAGCGCAGAATGTGGCCTGCGATTGCGGCGGCGTAAGAAGTTTCAGCCTTTGGAAATGCTTACCAATCCAAAATATGGGAATGAAGCTGTGCCGTGCCACCAAAGCGTACAGGTGCAGCATAATGTTTAGACCTGCAGGCCATCGTCCCTCGGGGGACAATTCATATACTCAAGAACCTCGCAAGACGAGTATGAAAGCGGTGCTCATGATACGTCTGCCATGATTCGAGCCATTTGACAACCCCATTGCTGCGGGATTCCAGGTAAATTGTTACGGCTTGTCCGTTGCCAGAACCAGAATACGATCTTGAGGAACAAGAAGCTTGCCTTCGATCGTGCCCTCCAGTATATTTGGTGGAAAGGGTTCCTTCACGACGCAACATCGGCGCAGAGTGTCCCATCGCAAATCCTGATGACCTTCGACATCTTCATAAAGTGATCTATGGGGCAATAAAGTCTCTGCAGACCGATGAGGTCAAGGACATTTGCTTAGACTTGGGCCTCGTCATTCCAGTATCGACGATTATCGAGACTCGAGCCTCATCTCACAACCCCATCATCCCCGTCCTCACCCTCACCGTCCGTCTTCTTCATCTGCTCCGGCTTGCCCTCCGCTCTCTCCGGCAAGAACCTCAGAATGACATTCGTCATCGACGACAACGCAACCAAAAGAAACCAAACAGCATGACCATCCGCCCACCCACTCTTCACACCCATCGCATAAAAACTTGTAAACAACGCCGGCGCCACCGCTCTCACGGCACTATTCACCGTCAACGCGAGCGCATTGACTGTCGCCAGAACATGCGAGCTGGGCGAAATGTCGTTCAAACAAAGCTGCACGCATGCAAAAGCCATCGAGACGCCGGAGCCGATGATGAGGAGAATGGGCATAACAACCCAGAAGATTGTCGTCTGGCCATGGCGAAGGAGTTCGTTTTCGAGGGGGTAGGAGGCCATGAAGAGTGGCCAGGCGATGGCACAAAAGCGGAGGAGGGGACCTGTGCCGAAATTTCGCTGGAGGGGTGGGAAGCCGATGAGCATCCATGCGGCCTGGCTGGCTCCTGCTAGGGAGAGGAAGTAAGAGATGTATTGGGGACTGAAGGCGAAGCCGCCCTTCTCCACGCTCGTGAAGAGGAAGACTGGGCTAACGGCGGTATAGGCGAGAGCGAGGAGCATGGTGTGGCCGAAGATGTAAAGGACGATGGCGACGCCAGGGGCTTTTAGGACCTCCCAGGTGGACATACGTTCGGCTTTGGCGGCGCCGGGGCCGGAGCTGAAGAGGGTCTCGCGGACGAAGAAGAGGGTTGTTAAAGTGCTGGAGAGACAGACTGCTCCAGCGATGAAGGTAGCGAGGGCATAGGGGTAGGTGTGGAAGAATTGGATGTGGCCGAAGGTGCCGGGGTATTGTTTTGCTGGGTTAGCGAGGGCGCCGCCTAGATGTCGTCGTATTAGCGAAGGACTCTTGGTTCGCGTTGAGACGGGGAGGGCAGGAAGAATACACACCAACCAAAGGCCCCACAAAAATCCCCAAATTCCTCGTAAACATATACCAGCTGAACGCCCTTCCCTGCGTCACTTTCGTCGTGTTCTCACTCAACATAGTCCTGATCGTAACCACATTCCCCGCGAAAACTCCCGCAAGACACCTGAACAGAATCATCTGCCCCAAATTCTGCGCCATCCCAAACAATGCCGTCGCAACACTCACACCCGCCAACGAAAACACCAGAACAGGCTTCCTCCCAATCCGGTCTGCAAGCCGCCCATAGAAGATCATGAGCACCATCTGGACCAGGGAGAAGAGTGATTCAATCATTCCGGACCAGAATCCGACATTCTCTTCGGGGATGTTCCCGGCGATGGAGATGAATTCGTTTATGAAGGGAAAGATGGCGAAGTAGGCGACGGGTTCGGCGAGGGAAGCGTAGCACAGGGTGAGGATTTGAACATATGGCATTGGCTTTTCTTCGACATCCTCATTGGGACTGGGCTTGGGGTCCGGCGGGTGAGCGTGGCCATTCTCAGTCGCTGGTGGACCTGACTCCGGAGCGCCGAGAAGAGGCGTTGCTTCGTCGGCGGCTTCGAGGGAGGTTGCGTTCTTGGCGGGGTCTGCGGTCTGGGCCATTTTGAGGTTGATGTTGTGGTGCACGCAGCGCGATTGTTCTTGAGAGTGGAGGCGGCTGTCGAGGTCAGCGTTTACTTATCATGATTGATGCTGATCTGATAGATAAGGCAGACACGGGCCGATTGAGCGGTATATACGCGTGTTTGTCAGCCTACGCCGCATTATCTGCAGAGCCGTTGTCATGGTCATCCTCGAGGATTCAATGTGCATGGCCTTCCACTTTGAGATGCCGAAGTGGGGCCTCTTTTCGGGACGCGAGCCGAAAGCCGAGAAATTTATTGACATCTCGACGTCCATCTCTCGGATGGTCCATACCGAACATGTTTACAGTCAAAATGTCGACAGAAGAGCTCACGGTCTCGCGAAAAGAGAAGAAAGCGCTCCGCGATGCTGAACGAGCCAAGTCCAAGGGCAAGAAGCGGAAGCACGACGAGACGGTCGCAGACGATGAAGCGCCAGAGACACAACCCACCAAGGACGACAACTTAGAGGAGACCGCCTTAATAGCGCCCACAAAGAAGTCCAACAAGCGCAAAGCAGATCATATCGACGATGCCGACGCCACCACAGACGCAGCGCAATCAACCTCCCAACCCAAAAAGCGCAAAAAGAAATCGCCCACCACCACCACAACCAACGAAGACGGCACAGCGGAACCTACCAAACCCACCAAATCCCGCTTCATCGTCTTCGTCGGTAACCTCCCCTACAAATCCACCGACTCGACGCTCCGCTCCCACTTCAAATCCCTCGAACCCTTCACCCTCCGCCATCGCACCGATCCCCAAACCAAGCGCTCAAAGGGCTGGGCGTTCCTCGAATTTGAGAATTACGACCGAATGAAGACGTGCCTGAAACTATACCATCATAGCATGTTTGATCCTGAGGCGATTGAGAAAGGGGAGAAGGGTGATGGGGCGTTGAAGAGTCAGGCGGAGGAGTTTGGAAGTAATACTGGTGGGGAAGGTAGAGGGCAACGGAAGAAGAAGGAAACGGCCCGGAGGATTAATGTCGAGTTGACGAGTGGTGGGGGTGGAAACACGGGCGCTAGGAAGGAGAAAATTAAGGTCAAGAATCAGAGGTTGCAGGAGCAGAGGGAGAGGAGAGCGGAGGCGGAGAGGAAGGAGAAGGAGAAGGAAGAAAAGAAGAAGACAGGCGGTGGTGGGAAGGATAGGAAACCTAAGCAGGATAAGGACGACGAGCAGGCGGGTGCTGGTGTAGAGGCTGACGCGAGCTATGGGATACATCCAAGTCGATTGGCGCAGATGGGGAGGTAAGAGAGCATGCTGTGAGATCAGGATGGGATGTGCATTGTTGGAAGCCTTGTTATAACTGAGACATGCACGAGATACCCTTTGTTAAGCATTTCAATGTTCAATGTCAAGACTCCCGAATACACCCACTCACAGGCGAATACTTTAAGCAACTATGCCTTGAGCCTCGATATCTCACCTAGAGAGACTGGCAACTCAAGACGCTGCACAGGAAATCAACGAGTCACGCCGAAAAGTGACACCGGCACGATCCGCGTAACCACTCATCTATGGAAGTTGGGCGGACTACCGGGCGATTAAATGTCAACAAGACCGTCTGGGTGTCGTACTGGCGCTCGCAGACGTCCTCAGCATAATACACTATTGGGAGCATCCGAGGTTTGGCTGCTGAGGATCTTGGCCCAAGTCCCCCGCGTGCCATTCTGGCAACGTTCGGTGGCCGAGATACTAAGGACTTCACCATCAGGCTCGCCGCTGCGCTACCGAATGGGCGCAGGCGTCATGATCGCAGTGGGACACTCTGGGCTGCGACGAACTGGCTGACATCACTGAAGCCGAGCGCGCCATACTTCGCGGCTGTTCATACTGGCACTGCCGTGGTATGGCCACCGTGGAGATCGGCATACGATCGAGCCATGACATTAGTGTCCGTGCCTGGCCAAGATCTAATGGATGGGATCTTGCAGACTATCAGGGTTAAATCACCGGTACGCTGTCGAAGACACTGCAGCGGCATAAGCACGGCGGAGTACTTGGGGCTGCAACGAATTCGTTGAACTCATCGAAGCTATGCACATTGGATGCTTCACATGTTTGCACCTCGACTCTGCCGCCGCATCGCTATCGTGGAATGCACGATCCGATCGAGCCATTCTATCGCCGATGTCATCTGGCTGAGGATAAACCTGTTGATTCTTGGGTCGCTCCCAGAGCCTTGGGTTGGGGCCCTTTCAGGACAGTCAGGACGTTCGTGAGCGAGCTCAACATATGGATAGCTTGACCGAAGGGAAAGTCGTGGAAAGGGCCGCGTGGGATGCTTCCACGACGATGACTGTAGCGGGAGCGGCTTTGCGTGCTTCAAGATTGTGCCATTGTTTGATATGCGGGCGACCTTGAGGACTCTCTCGCCGCCTTGAGGACGAGGTGGGTTTGAGGTCACTGTTGACAATTCTTGGAATCATCCCACTGCCTTGTCGTGTCGTCCTTCTGGTAACACAACGGTGCGTCCACGGTTGTCCTTCTATTTACCTTGGAAGTACTACATCTTAACATGGCCCACCAGGATTCTCGCACCACGGAACCTCATGCCCTTATACGGGCTCACAATTGTCAAGACAGCCCACGGACTCGATTCGGTTGCCCAATACGTATGGATCTGCTCGAATGTGCGCAGCCATTAAGCTGTCATCGTTGCGGTCGATGCTATCGATGCGGAGGTTTCGACTGCACGATAGCCTGGTTACAATTGCACCAAGAACGGCGCCAGCGAGGCGAAGCGGCCTTCGCCCGCGGAGAGCAAGAGGAGGACAGGCGCCCGAGGTCGCCAGATGGAATAGCTATGCCTCCAGGTACTGGAAGAGGCGAGCGGGGAAATGTCATATTGGGCGTGTTCACTCCTCCTCCGGGTCAAGGAGATCAAGTCGTACCACGACGGCCGGCGATGCGGAGCCCAAACATCGCACCACGCGACAGAGATAGCGGCGCGTCGTTTCGTTTGGCTCGAGAAGTCCGCAACCTGGTCTTCCAGCGATACATCCACCCGGTAGTCTATGACATCGCGCTACACGACTTTCAACTGAGACGTTGGAACCGATCCCAAGCCGGGCCTAGAGGTAGCAGCACCGAATGGCAACAAGCCTTCTACAAGTGCTGTATCTTCCGTGTGCAGGGCCAGGGAAATGTCAACCGAAACCCCTTGAGCTGGACGACCTGGTCTGAATTCCTCGATAAAGCCGGCGAAATGGCCTGTCATCTGAGAAGGTTACAATTTCACCATTCAGACTGCCAGATCCATATCTCCATCACCCTGGATCGACGTCTTCCTGTTGTAGTATATGACATTCAGAAAATCGGCGCACGACTCACCAACGTGGACAGACACACTGCATTCCGAACAATAGCTTTGCGCCTCCTGCAAGCCACTGCCGAGCATTTCCAGGCACCTCACAGCGAACAGGCAAGGCATAATCTCGATCACCTGATGAAGGGGCTATTTATGATGCCCATACTGAGGAGTTTGATGTTTGACCGGACGCCTGAGGAGTGCGACAGGGTGGCAGAGACGTGGATGCCGACTGAGGAGATGCTTCGCGAGCGAGGAGAGGAGATGCTCAGAGAGAAGGAAGATGTGTACGTCTGGCCTGGGCAGTAGGAGTTGGAATGGACACGTCTTTCTTTGCGGCATCGTCACAGCGCGACGCGGTGCTTCGAGTTGACTGCGACGGGCTGAGCTGCGAACATGCCGTGCTGGCTCGATTGTTCATCCCAAGAGTCGACGTTAGCACGACGCGATATGGCCCGGAAGCGCTCCAGCTTAGGAGTCAGGACATCGTGCGGCAATGAACTCAGAAAAATATCTTCCCGGCACGTAGCCAGCTCCCTCTCAATCCTGTCTCCCATGAGGATCGCGTCGGTATTGTCTTCATCCGTCCGAGCGCTGAGGAGGCGCATCACGGTGCCCCGAATGACTGGACTGTAGCGAAGCCATGACAACGGTACTCGCGTGAGCCGTGGAAGTACGATGTCGGCGTCATATACCGCCGCACGATCTGGTCTTGCCGTGAAGCGATGAAGTGGAAAAGACTCTGATGGATGCTTGCATGTGCTGGCATGCTGGCTGAGCTACTCTGTCGCTGTGGCCGATGACACCTATGGCTTCTCGTCTTGAAGCACGATGGACTGGCAAGAGATGAAGGAATGTTCAGTCCGAGATCTTGGAATCGATTCTGCCAAGGTCGCAAGAGTTCGGGAGTAACAAACTCCTTGCCAGAAGAGCATGTGATCGCCGCGAAGTGAACAAGGTGCGAAATTTTTGAGTCACACAAGATCCCAGTCCTCGTCTCAGATGCACTGACTCGTGAAGCTGACACATCATTTGCTAGCTTTTGATACCCTCATATCACTGAAGCTCTCTGTTAGGACAAAGATTTCGCGAGACTGCTCATTGGACAAATGTTTCACATTTCGAGGACAAGTCCGAGGATGCCGCCAAGCTGAGGACATCTTCCCGCATGCGCTTTTCTATAAAAGCCTGGGACTCTTTCTCACATTCTCTCCCAACCAAAACAGCAATAGCACTCTCAAAAGCAGCTTCTACACTATTCCAGTGCTTCCTTCAGAAACTTCACCAAAGACGTCTAACCTCCTCGATCCGCGACGTCGAAGATCTCGAACAGACGTCACTATAGAGCGACTCATGGTGGCCATGGAGCACTCTTCCCTCACAGAGGAGAAGCCCGACTGGAGCTTCGATAAGATTCTCCAAAGCTTTCCAACGGAAATCTGCCACATGATCGCCGAGCGACGACGCCTACCCAGGTCGAGACCAGTACCGGTCACACTCATCTATGAGTGCCTGAAGGGTTTCATGTCTGCCCTGGACGGATGCGATTGTCCACCCAACATCCGCGATACACTTTGGAAGGCATTTTACAAAAACACTACCTTCCAGTTACCAATCGATTCCTTGGTCCGGGCGGCCCGGCCGGCACTCAAATTATTCCTCAATCAAGTGAAGGACAACGTTCAAGACCTGAGAACGTTTCGGATCCGGCATTCCCACGTCACGGTCGTCCTAGAGGTCACGCCGACGAAGGTTGGCGCGTTGATCGACAGCCACCTGGAGAATTGCTGGCCCCCGCGCGGCGATGAAGGCCTGTTCGAGATCGTGGCCGAGCACATGCTTGGTGATGCAACGAGTCTGATTGAATCCGAAATGACAGCGAAGCGCCAGGAAGGTCTTTCCCGGGTGCAGCTTGAACAGCTGGTCAAGACCGTATGCAAGCTTGAGATTGCTCGCCACATGGTCGAGCATTCGTGGATTTGCGTGTTGGAGGACGAGGTGCTTGATCCCAGCGTGCTGCCGGATGATGAGTTGCTGCAGGAGTATGTTGCGTACACAATGGAGAGCAATTACCTCGATTTGGAACTTGATTCGAAGGATCCATGGATTTTTGCGTGAAGGATATGATATGCTCTGGGACTAGGAATAGGAGGAGGTGACGTTGGGCGACACATGCAAGATCTCGAAGCTTGGCAACGACTTTGCATGGTGCATGCGGCACACGAACGGCACCTTCGAGTTGCAGTCGTCTCCCCACGTGATTGCGTCGACTCGAGCATCTGACCGCGCGCGCTTCCTTCACCCACCACACTCAGTTGACTCGACCACCAACATGCCGACCCAACTCCAGCTTCCGCCCGAAATGTTCGAGCGCATTGCAGAGTCCGCCCATCCGAAAGACCTGTTATCTCTACGACTCGTATGCAAGGACGTCGCCATGAAGGTGCTCAGGACCTATACGATGCGACACTTCACTACTCCCCGACTGCGGCTCACCGAGTATGACCTCCGCGAGGCGATGGAAATCGTCGAGCATCCTACCTTCGGCGCGAGTATTGTTCAGATGCCCTCGACATGAACGAAATAGACGAAAATGGCAGGTATCGCCCCTTGCAGTACGCCGATCACGACAGAGGTCTTCACGTGCCATCTCCTGGTCGGCAATTGCAGGCTGCTCGTGCAGAACAGAGGGGCATGCGCGAAAAGCACCTTGATCTCCACTTGTTGACGTTCCTGTTCTGCAAGATCCGAGTTCGCAGACAGTTCATCGACATGTTCTTCTACCAGGGCACGCCCAAAGCAGGATACCTCTCGACAGACTCGACAGAGATGATGCCTCCTCGCCTTGACGACTGCACACCATTTGCTACTGTGCTGGAGGCGATAACGCTCAGTCACCTGTCACTCAGAAACTTCCAAAGCATCGGCTTCGACTGGGCTTTGCCGATTCATGAATTCCTAAGACGACCAGAATACGCCAGAGACTGGATTGGCGCTTTCTACAAAATATAAACTCTCGAGCCGACTGTCTGGAACGATGCAGAGTTCGCTGCCAACAATCTTCAACGTTTCGCAGAATTGCTCGCTACACTGGACATAGAGTATCTCAATCTCAGCATCAAAGAGTACTGCGACGACTCCTAATTCACGGCAGATTACTTGGATGGCAGTGGCGACATCTGGACGCCCTTCCATGCCTACAAGGAGAGGTTTCAGTCACGCAAGACCTTCCGCATCAGCAGCTGCGTCCCGTTCAACGTGCATCGTTACACCTCAGTCAAAGGTCACGAGCTGATCGGATTTGGACAACAACTAAGCTCCACCGGCATGTTGCAAGAGATACACCTCCACAATGTTTGTTCGGTGTGGCCGAGCAGGGGCGTCGCATACAGGCCACGAGTCGGAGAGGATCTCGGAGATGTGCTCAGGAGGCTCATTGGAGTGGTCGTGCAGTGTTTTCGCTGTATCCAGCGGGTGCAAGAGTAGCGATTAGTGGGATGAGGATCATCGACATAGATGGGACCTAATCTGAAGATCAGAAGAATCATGGCTGGCTCGAGGTTTGATACGTGGACGGCAGTATCTTCTACGCTCTGTGCATCAGTAAAGACACAAACCAAGTACATGATAGCGATTGTCGTAGCAGGGCAGGCAGCGGCCATGTGATAGTGGACCGTGGTAGCGGTTCCTGAAGTATCTGTAGACCGGTTACAAGCAAAAGCGCTTTCACCCTGCAGCTTCCTCGTTCCACCTTCCTCCACGACCACAGACTTCACCTCAAGCTTGGTACCATATCGTCACCACGCGGCAGACCAGATCTCGACTCGAAGACAATGCGCGTAGGGGAGGATGACATATCTGGGTTACCCACGCCGACTTGAGTGTGCTGCTGTGCTGCTGACTCAAGATCAGGCAATCGACGTTTTGGCAAGCAAAAACAGTCTTCATGAGGGATAAATGACGCCCCGCGGCATCGACGGGCATTCCGCTATGCTGGAACTCTCGAAAGCCAAATCCAACCAAATGACGAACGTTGCCTGCAGTAGAAAGGTGTTTCGACGTCATGGCATTGAGCGTCCAAAATATTTGGTTCCCTCGTTCCTTAACCTCCCTCTCTTCATTTCCCACAACATAGACATCCTCTTGTTCCAACCACCTCACTCAACGCCAATACACGACCTCATCTTTCAGCCCTCCCTCAATCGCAGCCATCATGTCCACCCCTCAATTCGAAGGCTGGATGGGCCTGGACGAAAAATCCGCCGACGGCAACATGAAATGGCAAACCTACGAAGCCAAAACCTGGACCGAAGACGACATCGACATCGAAATCTCCCACTGTGGCGTCTGCGGTTCCGACCTGCACACTCTCCGCTCCGGCTGGGGCGCCACTCCCTACCCTGCCGTCGTAGGCCACGAGATCGTTGGAAAAGCAATCCGCGTCGGCTCCAACACGAAGCGCGGAATAAAAGTTGGCGATCGTGTCGGTGTCGGTGCGCAGAGTAAGAGTTGCCTCAAGCCGGATTGTGAGATGTGCTCGAGTGGGATTGAGAACCATTGTACGAATGATTTTGTGCAGACGTATGGGATGAAGTATCAGAATGGTGATATGGCGCAGGGTGGGTATGCGAAGTATTGGAGGGGCAGTGGACATTTTGTGTTTAAGATTCCGGACGGGGTGAAGAGTGAGGCTGCGGCGCCGATGCTTTGTGGTGGTGTTACGACGTATAGTCCTTTGAAGCAGAATGGGTGTGGGCCTGGTATGTCGTCTGATCAGGTCGCTGAATTTGGCCGTCGGATTACTAACACATTGCAGGCAAGAAGGTCGGCATCATCGGTATTGGTGGTCTTGGCCACTTCGGCTTGCTCTGGGCCAAGGCGCTCGGTGCTGACAAGGTTGTGGCGATCTCTCGCTCTCGAAGCAAGGAAGAAGATGCGCGGAAAATGGGTGCAGATGAATTCATCGCCACTGGAGAGGAGGGTTGGCAAGAAAAGCATGCTGCCTCCCTCGACCTGGTCGTCAGCACCGTCTCGAACCCAAAGATGCCACTCGAAGGCTACTGTAAGTCAAGCTTCTCTTCATGACTTTCGTTGACTGTATTGCTAACTTTCCGCAGTGAGCCTTCTCGGCTACAAGGGTAAATTTGTACAGCTCGGTCTGCCGGAGGATCCAATGCCATCCTTCGGGGCAGCTTCGCTGATCATGAAGAGCGTGAGCGTTAGTGGCAGCTTGATTGGTAGTACGCAGGAGATTCAGGAGATGCTACAGTTGGCTGCGGACAAGAATGTGCAGGCTTGGATCCAAACCAGGCCGATGAAGGATGCCAACCAGGTGATCCAGGACTTCGACAAGGGCATGCCAAGATATAGGTACTGCTTGGTGAACTGAGACCAGGAGCGATCCAATGGCGGCAACATAGACAATCCGAGTACAGACAGCGCTGTGGTTGACGCTTATTGTACGACAATGCAAGGTGGCCCCGTCCCCACCTACTACCAAAACACACTTGTGTTTGCCGTTCTGCGTCGCTCATAAGGTTTGCAGTCACACGATTGAAGTGCCTTAAGACAACCACTGCACTGAAGATGCGCTGAGTACGTCACACAGCGGCGGCAAAAGCCAAAACCCACCAAAATCTCGGCCGACTTTCAAAGGACAAATCGATCGATACGTCCTGAGAGGTCGACCTAACCAGTTGAACAACCACGAGGCCAGGCCGTACGAACATATGATCAGCAAGTAGCGCGCAAGCCGTGTGCGAGCTAGGTATCGGGTCATGAAATGCACCGGGATGCACATGTTGCTTTACCCAGCGACAACCCAACCAGCAAGCAAGAGCTTCACTCTGGCGAACTAACTGAATTACGTGTCGGTGTTGCCGAGCACGAAAGCCGTGACACCCAGGACTACCCACATACCCGTACGATCTGGCCAAGCGGTCCTCAACCGGCGAGAAATCGATACGACGCCGAGACTCGGTTTGAGCCACATCATCACTGCATGTTCCAAAGGGTATTCCCAGAACTCCATTCGGAAAGTGCCAATATAGTGCATCAGCACGTCGACGTGACCACATAATATGAGATGTTTCCGCAGACATCAACGTGACAGCAGGATCTGCGGACTTGCCCAGCCATACGGCCCTGTACTGCAAGCTGGTCCCCCCGTAACAGCTATAGATGCACTGCAAAGACACCGATATCATCCGAGGGGCTAGTCATATCGGCAAGACTCCAAAGGCATGACAGGTAACAAGAGTTGGAAATAAATTGACAGCGACCGAGAAGTCGGTCATCCGCGGCGGCGACAGGGGAACCTCCAGAAGTCTGCGGAAGATTTGGCCAGCATGCCACGCGATCGTACTTGGTCGATAGCTGTCCATGCAATCACTTTCTCGTCATCGGACTGGACGATGATGGTCTCTTATAGGCGCAAGGAAGGCCCTTCCCCCCCCCCCCCTCCCCTGGGGGTACAGCAGTGACCTGTTGACGTCGAAGAACACCCGAGAGGCTATACGCTGAACCTTCGAATCTTGTAGTGGTGTAAGTCTTGACGTTCAGCTCATACGCTTTGCAACGCTGGCCTCGTAGATACTTCTTCGAGCGTAAAGACGGTCTTCTTCAACGCCGGTGATACTGGACAGCACTTTGCAAAGGCCATCTCTGCTTTCCAGCAACGCTAGCATCCGCACTCGTGTGGTAAGATTGCATGTTTTTAGGAGCAAGGATCTCCTGTAAAGTTCAGCCGCATCCAAACCAAGATTCTTTTTTGGGATATTCTTCTCAACGGGTACATAGTCAGCTCCCTGTGCCTATGCCCATGCGTGTGCGTGTGTATATTAATGACACCTGTGTAATGCCAATTGGCCCAGATAGTACGTGTCATCAACTGCGAGGAATGTGTAAAAGGCGACCGCGTTCCCCTACCAAGCGAACATCGAGTTGACAGCCTCGGACAACTCTGCGCTGCTGGTCTTGTCGATGCAGCAAATGCCAGTCCATACCCACTCGATTCCAGCTAGTCTAGCAAGCTCACACGCCCGCAGAACCTTGATATGGCCAAATTTGCTGGTATCGGTACCAGTGCAGAGTTGCTGGTATGTGACCCTATCGGCGCCACCTTCAGCCCATCGATGAGACAGAATGCAATACTTGGTTGTGAATCTGAGGGTTGTCGCGGAATGGAGCAGCCGCATGCTATTCTGTTCTGTTCTGTCGCAAATCACTCCAGGCGCGATGAAAGTCGTAGCGAGAGGAGATATGGGATTGATCCTCGCTTTGAGGCCAACAACGAATGAGCCCACGAGGCATGCAGGATGACCAAGTAGGCGCAAGGCCAACAATGCCAAAGCGGCTAAGGACAACAATTGAACCCTCATTCTTCCTCTACAGCACTATAGTACAGACAGTCTCACTATACTAGTACAATACAAATGCAATGCAAAAGAAGAAAAACAGCTTCATGACCTACTCGACCATCATGGTATCACCACCAACACTTCCAATCTCCAACGATCCCAAAATTCTTCCTCCATCAAAGCCAATACGCACGCATCAACCATTACAGACATCTTCCCATGAAAAAATAGGACCAGCTGTGTATACAGTCAATGCCGCCGTGAAAAGCCCTCACTTGCCAGCTCGCTTACTCCTCCACCTCAAGGGTATCAGCAATCCACACTCCCACACACGCCCTCGCTATGCAATCAATGCCATGCCTACCGTTCAGGCTCGCTTCCTCCATCTTACGCACGCCCAAAAAAGCCTTCCTGCCAGCCATTCAGAGGTCATACCACTCCCACACACTCCTCCTTCCACTAGGCGAAGCATTTCCATCTACCGCTTCATCCATCTCCAGCGGTAAAGGCGGAAGCGGTTTCTCCTCATCCACAACTTCCACATGCGTTGCCTTCTCCTCATCCTCATCTTCCTCAACAACCTCACTCAACCTCGTCGCCTGGTGGTTCAGCCCGGACACCTAATCCATCGTCCTGCGACTACTCCTCTCCTCTTCTTCCTCCAACACATCACTCAACCTCGTAGGATGATGATGTCTCGGAACGTACTGCTGATAATCGTCATACCCCTCACCTTCATAGTCCGGCGCGCCCTCGCCACTACCTCCGCCACCCGCCGTAGCAGGGGTGTACGTCGCCATTGCCGCCGCACTACTGGTCGGGACGCTCGGGGCCTCAGGGATGAGGCCACCATGCAACTGCGCTGCTTCTTCTCTTTCCCTACGGACGGCCTGCTCGGTATCGAAATCTTCTTCGGAGGAGGAGCGTGCTTGTTGTCGGTCGCGGCGGCGGAATACGATGGGCTGGCCGCGTTCATCGTATTGGACTTCCCCACGGCCGTCGAGGGCATATTCGGTGCCGATTTCGGAGTTGGAGCCGCCGTAGCTGCCTTCGCCAACAGAGCGGACTTCCTCGCGGGGGAGGGTGGCGGTGGCTCGGGGGGCGGATGCGCCAGGTGGGGTGGCTTGTAGTTGTGCCGCTTGGCCGCCTCGTTGATAGAAGCGTTGTGCCTCGGTTGAAGTTATCGAGGGTTGTGGTATTCGTTGTTGTGCTGGCGAGCTGGCTGTAGGGTATTGGCTGGGTGTCACTTGCTGGTACGGACCTGATGATGCCGGTACGGCTGTCTGCATCGTGGCTGCCGAAGTGGGTGTCCGATCATGAGCATATTCTTGCTGGTAGCTCTGAGAATGGTACGATCCTCGTGCCAGTGATTGCGCAGGTGGCTGTTGTCGACCGCTGTCTGTGAAGGGATCTGTGTTGGAAGGCGACGCAGCGTCAGGTCGGTAGTACTCTCGCTCATCGCCAGGACTTTGCATGCCAGCAGCAGCAGCTTGTGATGCCAGACCTGTGCTGGCGTATCCCGATGGACCATCCCGCGTCACAGGTCTCTGCTGTCCTTGGCTGACACTGCCAGTCCGACTTGTTGGACCACCAAAGTACGGCACGACCTGCACTCCAGCAACAAGTGTTACTCGGCCTTCTTTGAGGCTCTGAGCAGTGTCAAGTGATTCTTGATTTCGTCGACCAAGCTCTTCCCACGCTCGTCTTGCTTCATCTTTCGAGATCATCAGCTCACGTCGCATTTCGCTGACTTCGCGCTTGGCGTTCTCCACCGCGATGGAGTTGACGGTTGTGTTCCGTGAAACATCCTCTCGTGCTTGCCGTTCAACTTTCAGCTGTTTTTCTAGACCGGCCTGTATTTCGCGATTGCGCTCGTTGTCTGCCCGGGTCTCGAAGAACCACCTCTGAAACTTGCGTTCACTGCTTGCACGTAAGCGTTGCAGCTCAACGACGGCGTGGAAGAGATTGGCTCCTGCTGCGGATAGGTCGGTGATCTGCCTATTCAGTGTGGAGGCATTGGGTACTGTTTCCCGGATCTCTTCCGTGTTCTGTTCAAGCTTGTGTAGCCAGTAGCTTGTCAAGCCTTCCCAGTGTGATGACAGCGTTTCCCATCTTTCAAAAGCATGCGGGAAGGAAGATGTGGTTGCTCTTTGTTGGGTGTCACCAGGTACTGTGGCTGCCGTAGATGCATGTGCTGACGAGCTGGGTTGTGCGCTACCAGTAGTAGCTTGTGTCCTTGTAGCTTGCTGTGGTTGTTGTGTTCGCCGTGTTGCGCCAGCCGTGGCAGGTGCCGGTCGAGGCTGATCTTGCTGCGACAATGCTGGTCCACGCGCCCTACTCGTGGCGTAGTCTTGCGCAGCAGGTCTGCTGGGTATATCTTGACCAGCTCTACTCGTCGGATCGCCCAGCATGTTCGCGCCTGCAACATCCCCAGCTACGCGACTTCTTCGTCGTGGATCGCCAGAAGAGTTGTCGAAGGCGACGCCTTGTGGTGCAGACACGTCAGGACTGTACTGACTGGACGTGTTGCTGAACCTTGGTGTAGCGCCAGACACTGTCGCCGCTCTTCGCTCAGCACTCCTGCGCCTCTCCTCCGCCTGCAGTCGCTTCTGCTGTTCTTCTGCCTGCCGCGATTCTTCCATCCTCCGCTGCTCTCTTGCCTCGCGATCCCTCATGATCATCTGCGGTGTCCGTATCTGCGCGCCGCCTGCGACAGGCACTGGACCGCCCGTTCGTGCTCCGCCATTGTTGGATGCTCGCGCGGCGCTACCACCGCCGAGATCTGACATCTGAGCGTTCTCTTCGATCTCGTCCGCGGTGAAAGGGTTCGGCTTGCGAATAGCCTCCTCAAGCGCGTAGAGGATTGCAGAGTGGGTGCGCCTGGAGATTCGTAGCGCGGGATGTGGTTTGGTGCTCGAGTAATGCGCCGATGTTGCTCGTCTATGCGCTGTCGGCTTCGCTACGCCTGCGCGGGGTGGTGATGCGCCTTCGGACTCCAACGAAGTCGAGCGTTTGAGACGGGATGGTACAGCCTCAAAGTGTTTCGTGCGGCGAAGACTGCGAGCGGTCACGTTGCTGCCGCTCGAGGAGGATGGTCTGCTGACGTCGTGAAGCTCTTCGCGGTAGTGTGCCTGAGCCTGCTCCTGGCGCTGTATTAAAGATGTCGTATACCGGTCGTGGGTATCGTCTCGGTCGTTAAGCCTGCCCGAGGTTGGGGCTGACAGTGTTGCTGCGGTATGCAGCAGTGAGGTGTGTCAGCGAATATGGTTCGGGTAATCGTCGTTGTTGGTCGTGTACGCTATGCTATACTGAGCGGTGCCGATAGAAGTCACTGCTACCGAAGACGGCAATCGCTGAGTAGCAGATCCAATCGGCGCGGCGCGTGGCCGGGGTGCTGGTGCTGTTGTGGGTATCGATCACGGAACGAGGCTCTAGACGACGAGACAGTAGTGAGCGATGCTTCCTCAGGTAGCCACTGTGACAATGTCTCGAGGGAGTGGACAGCCATCTTCGTACAGGGGACAACGCGACGCGACAAGGGCAGCAGCTTTTGAGGAGGTCGGGGTGGACGTGACGTGGTAGAGTCGAGATGGCTGGCAAGGCAGGATAAAGCAAAGTGGCTGGCAAAATGGTCGATGCGTCCGGGATCGAATCCGTCCAAACTCACCTTTCTATATTAGTACAAGCAGGACCGATGCTGAAGTGCTAGCCTAGAAATTCCCCAATATCGATCTGGAATATCGTGCCCACGATGTGGTGAAGTCGTGCGTTGTCAATGCCACGCGGGAGTGACGAGCTCCCTGCAGGCGAATCGCCGAATGGCAGTCGAAGGTTGATGCAAGCTGCTGCAAGAGCGAACTGTGTGCGAACGCGTGGAGATGCCGGCGCCGAGGGCATGCGCTGCCGGCCGATCGAAGTCGTTGCAGGAAACGGTTCGCAGTTGATATTAATGGAGGTTATCCGATCGTTCGTGTTGCTCTCGAAGTTCTCTCTGACCATCATAGCAATGCATCATCGTCGTGTCCTCGTCGAGAGGTACAAGTCTGGGTCGTATGTCGTCGATTGCAATGGTCGTTCTTTGGGTCGGCCGAAGTTTGCAAGAAACAAAACAACCAAAGAACGAAAGAAACAATTCGAACATTCAAACCTGCTTCTCGCCAACTCCACAGCCACAACATCGGCTACTACAACAGTCGCGCTCATGTTGTGCGTGCGCTGGCAGGATCGTTTTCGCCTCCGGCTGCCCCTGGCCCATGTCCTCCTTCATCTGCGCCCGCGCCTTGCGGACGGCAATCCCTTGTCACATCCCGTGTGCCGTTCGCATCAAACAGCGAGCGGCTGCCCAAGCAACGATGGCCGCGACGTTTGGGCACGAATGGGTCGATCCAAGCAAGTGAAAGGTGAGAAAGTGGGAGTGAAGAGATTTTCTGGGCAACCTTTCCTATTGTCTCGGGCAGCTGTCTACGACAGGTGATCCAACGTGACCAGACTGGAGGTTGGCTTCGACGCGAACCAGCCAATTGCATTCCAGAGAGCTTCCCTTGCGTGGTGGGAGAGCTGCTCGCCGGCAAGGAACAGCTCGCGCTGGTAAGCGCACGAGACTCGCGAAAGCAAGTGCAGCAGACGATCTGTCTGCTGGCTACGATATGCTATGCCGTCGACGCAACCATGGAACTCGTTGTTCGTCGTGCTGTGTTCCTGCATCTTCGCGGGAGGGGTGGAGACGGGAGATTTGTGAGACATGCGTTTTGGGATTGCCTCGGGCGTTGACAGCTGAGGTACCACACCACTGAACGTTGCGACGACGCGCATGAGTCATAGGTATCTCTTGCTTGTGCAAATGCTGCAACACAGCAACGATTTGCAAGGTTGCGTATCTTTTGTTCGAGAAAGCAGGGAGTCGAACAAGTGGCTGGTCGGCTATGTGGCGTTAAAGGTTTCCCGAATGGGCTTTCAGCAGCGCCTCAGGCACGAGGTTCCTGGTGTGAAAGTTGCAAAAATGAAGAACCCTATCATGCTGCGCACACTTTTTCCAGTACCATCCTGAGTGCGAAGTAAGCGACCGACAGAGAGCGAAATGGTATGACAGTGTGTGATTGTGTAGTCAGAAGCTTCGGTACCAATCCGGAGCCAGTTCTGACCATTTAGCGACACTGCCATACGTAAAGCAAAGCGAGCTCCTATAACGTTTGAGAGGCCAGCGTGGCGTGGCCAGAAGCTCTGTCGAACATCTAGAAGCAGGATTCTCCATCAAAGCAAGACAGCTACATAGATCGTTGCAGGTCGTTGCATTCATATAGCTCGCGAATGTCCGATAAAATGGTACTGAATCAAAAGGAAAAGGAATCCCGCACTCCACAACCGACTCCATCTGCAACGGGTCGGACCTGTGTCGTGCCATATCATATAATATATCCAAAGTGCAAAAAATCATTTATGTTCCGATACCGGCTATAACAATGTTAGCATTTGTTAACATGTTAGAGGCAGTAGAGACCCTTACGAGTCGAACCCGGCTCTGCCCGGGGTGCCACTGCAAGATTACGACACAGTTTTGATGCTGTGGCCTTGCCAGATGTGAAAGCGGGCGATGCTAGCTATTTGATCCGTTAGGACGGTGGTCGTATGAGGATTTATCGTCGTCAGAACGCACCCGATACACCATATCGGATTCGCAGCCGTGTTGGTCGATTTATAGCGGCAACACCAAACAATTATTATATGTAGCTCCTGACTAGGTCGTGCAAGATTGGCCCGGCACAAAGCTTGACTATCGCGGCTTCTCCGGCCGCCTGTGTCACTCTCTGTCGCCCTTCGATGCATCTCAAGTCGATGAATCGTACTCTGAATACAGTATGTCAGTCTGGATCAGAGAAGTATGCATGGAGATCTCATTCACCTCACCAAAAGTCTTGGCAAACATTGGCATCGCGCCTCATCACTCCCGGCGCGACAGTGAGCACCTAGACGTTGTCTTCGTCACGAGACCCTGTGCCAACGCCTGCCAGAGGTATGCTGCTGGTCCTTCGGAGTGAGAGATATGCTCTTGTGCAATATTCGAGATCGCACCAACGACCAAGGGAGGCTGCATTACTACCCGAGTCGCCTGAAACGACGCAACGATACAAGATCATGCGGAAACAGATGGGAGACCAACGAGTATCGAAGAATTGCTAAGAGGAGAGACGTTGACTTGGTACATGCCGATGCGAACATCCGTACATGCGGCAAGGCACAGTTCCCTTGAGACACGAAAGACATCGTGCGCACGGTCGGGAATGAAGGAGAACATGCAGCAGGCCGCAACGGACAACGGCCTAGTGCCAAATCTGTGTTACTGACTGCGACAAGAGGCACGAGCATGGAAAATGGATAAGAAGAAACTCGATGCAGCGCAAAGCTCATCCGGTCAAGAGTAGCGATGTTGTATTGGAGGATCATGGATTTTCTGTTGAATCGGGCGTATCTATATGTCGACATCTCATGAGCTCTGAGGTCGATACCTAACCAAACGCATGTCTTTTAGCAATAACATTCTGGGCAACAGTAGCATCCCTCGTGGCGTAGTGTTGGGAAAGTAGGACGGACAGTGAGACATTTACCATAGAGAAGAATGTTTGGAACGAAAGAAAAGGGAAAAGGAAATAGGGTATTGCGATAGAAAGGTCGACTTTTGTATCGTCGACAGCACTCACAGATCCGCTGATGTCCTCGTCCGACTCATCGTGCGCCTCCTTGATTTCGTCGTCGCTTCCGAGCTCTTCGCCATTGAGGCAACGGCCTTTATCACCTTCAAGAACAAGTCGAGGAGAAGGTAGGCTAGGCTGCTGTGTCGCCCCTTGTATCGATGGCCTGCAAGGGATGATTGGCGTCTGCACTGAAGTCATCGCTAGCACGCAGTACGGAAGAAGGCAGCGACGAATGTGAGAACATGTCACTGGCCGTTCGACATAGCCCCGACATGACGCTACAACACTGATCTCAAACGTTAGGTAAGCTCGATCATACCATTCGGGAACAGGTAGGCGAGTACTTCGTCACCAGATGTAGGAATAGCGTCAAGTCTTCGCTCTATACTGTATATTGGATTGAGGTCCTGTCTCCTGACCCAGAAGCATTCACATTCTTCAGCTCAATCTACCTACGACATGCCGGCCTACGACATATTGGCCACAGGAGGAGTAGGGAGTTGACCATGCTGGTTGGTATGGCGCCAGAGTCTTGCAACTCCAGCATGCCATTGACGGGTGAACATCTTGTCAAGCTGGTGTACAAAATATCGCAGGCGCAGTCAGTGGGGAGTGGTATATGTCGACGCTCAAAGCGCGATCTATGAACTATGGGCGACAGTCCGGCCACTTTTGCCGACTCTCCTGCGGCCAGTCCAGGAGATCGAAAGAGAGGCCCATGTCTTCAAACCAGGCGTCAGTACCCACCGGGAATGCAGAATATCCAATTTTTTGAGTTTCGAACCGAACTGCGACCACATGATCTCCTGATGCTTCGGTCCAGCACATCAATAAACCGATGGACCAAACGACGAGGTCCAAATTCGGCACATGAAGGGTCTGTTGTGCTCCTTACGCAGCCGCTTCTCCCTCTACTCTCAGTCATTGAGCCAGCAGGTTATCAGTGCCAATACTCAGCACAACGTGGTGTAGGACAGGCAAAGGCAGGTCCCCAAGCATAGTCTGACCGAATCGCCTGCAGGCCAATCCGGCATCGTAGCCATCTTCCAGTCGCCGAATTGCATGGTGACGCTGTGAATACAGTGGATTGCCGTCGACACCGCTTCCTGTACTATGGGATACCAGCCAGGGCATAGAGAAGAAGTGAGTGTAGTCCAGACTGACGGACCTATCTATCTCCGAATGTGTTCAAGGAGGATTCTTCTCCACGGCCGAGCTTCGGAGGATCGCCACGTGGTTGCACGGCTCTACGTGGCTTGTTTTGAGTTTCCATTAGACAGGAACGACATGAGGGGAATATCAACAACACCTTTCACACTTTCACAAGCTGCGAATGTCTGTACTGAGTTCATCACTTTGCCCAGCATATGACTATGTCAGCGGCCAAACAAAGCGACCGACGTCCTGGTGCTTGGTGTTTGCACTCCATGTCGCACCGGGGTCTCGTCGCAGTCACCGCGATCGTGCCTGGCTCCATGCTCCATGCTTCATGCTTCATGCTCCCTGCCTCTTTGGGCGGGCGGGCGTATAGAGAACGGCGACAGGCCCTGCTAGAGCCTAGAGATAGCCAGCTGCAGACTGCGCGTCCTGCCCTTGCTCCGGCTCGCTTTCCTCCGACAGCGTGACAATCAAGCGAGGAGCATCCACTCGCCCAAAACAACGGATGACGGCAAGTAGTTCTAGCACCACACCTTACTGACTGAGCATTCCTTATGTCCAACTTTCCTGCCTTCACAGTCCAGCAAAACCGGCGAACACAGACGCTCACTGCACCGCGGGTATACATACCGCGGGGAGTGCAACATCGAATAGCATTGGACATCGAGCACAGCTAAGCGGACCCTTCCCACCGCGCATGTGGTACGGACAAGGTCATGGCTCGTGAGCTCGCTGAGCGCGAAGTCCAGCGCTATTATCAGCCTTGGTGAGTGCTTGATGTACTCTCATACACAGTCATATTGTACTGATGGCAGTAGGCTCGCCGCGCATGGTTCATCCCTCAATGTCGCGAAGCATGTCGAGAGCATCGCCCAGCTCGACCTTGCCCGAAGTGGATGGCAGCCTCGGACATCGCGCGATAAGGCACTCACCGCATTCGCTCAACTACTCGCCAATCGCCTCGGCGTTCGGCGTACCATCATCTCGCTCATCGATCCTACTACACAGTACATTCTTTGCGAAGCGACACGAACCAGTCCGATCACGAGCACGACCAGCAACAAAGAGGACGGGGACAAGGACAACCTTTGGCTCGGCAGCGCCATAATACAACGCTCAGAGGCCATATGCGAGGCATGCTTCGTGAGCACGTGCAGGGCACCAGAAGCGGATGGCAGCATCTTTGCTACCAAGGGTCTGATCGTCAACGACTGTCGCGAAGATGAGCGTTACAAGCATCTAGACTATGTCGTTCGGGATCCTGGTGTCCGCTTCTATGCTGGGGTGCCGCTATTTTCGGGCGATGGCTACATGCTTGGAGCATGCGCAGTCTCTGATGAAAGCCCTCGCGATGGTCTCACTGCGGATCAACTGCGACTTATGCAAGATACTGCGCAGAGCGTCATGGAGCATCTCGAGTGGGCCAGAGACAGGGTCGATCGGTTCAAGGGCGAGCGGATAGTCCGTGGCATGGCCGGTTTTATCGAGGACTGTGCTACTCAGCGTGATGCCTCTGTATCCGCCGGAAGCACTGAAGGCACTCAGAGCCAACAGAGCTCCCCGGTTAGTGCTCGAGTAGAACAAGAAGCTCGGACGAATCCCTTGGCACGACCACGGTTGACTACCCGGGAATCTGCTCGCCGAGTACCAAGAACCTCTTCACGCAGCAGAGGCGAGGACAACCTGTCCCGAATGTTTCTGCGAGCAGCTGAAATATTGCGTGACTCAACTCTCGCCGATGGAGCTGCGATCTTCGGAGCCACAGCAAGCGCGGACAAGAAAGCCAAGCTCATAGTCACTCCTGCTGGATTTGATGGAGCCATCGATGGCAGCATTCGCACCAGCACTGAAGCACAGTCATCTCCTCGAACCAGTTCAGATTCCGAGAAACACGAATCAATTGTCTCGGACTCTGACTCGGCGCCTGCCGCCCGGCCCTGTAGGATTCTGGCTTTTTCAATCGCGGACGAGCATGCACGTTGCGAGATCGAGAACGGAACAGCTCTCACTTTGGGGGCCTTAGAGAGGTACTTTTCGCTCTTCCCTCAAGGAAGAGCTTTCTCCTTCACCGAAGACGGCGCCGGTGTCTCATCCGAGGATGAAAATGCCAGCGACAGGGAGCCACCATCAGCACCTCCAGGCGAAGGCTCAAACACTCATGAAGGAGCCAGCGACCGGAAGCGACGAATAGACCATAGGGAACTGCTCAATAAGATACCTGGCGCCACGAATGTCATCTTCTTGCCTCTGTACGATAATGCCGAGGAAAGGTTGATTGCTGGATGCTTCCTGTGGACAAGCGTGACTGGGCGAATGATTAGCTTGGATCACGACTTGTCTTATTTGCGCGCATTCGGAAACTGCATTGTCTCCGAGGTAATACGCATGAATATGCAACGCAACGAAGCAGCGAAGACGACTTTTATCGCCAGCATGAGCCATGAATTGCGGTCGCCTCTGTAAGCGAATTCGGAAGATGCAATCTCCAAGTTGGCTGTGTCTTGGTAACACGGAGCGTGTACTAACTTGTTGACTTTCTAGGCACGGTATTCTCGGAGCTGCAGAGTTTCTTATGGATACCGCAACAGACGCCTACCAATCTGGTCTACTAACATCGATTGTGACGTGTGGACGCACGTTGCTCGACACTCTCAACCATGTCCTGGACTACAGCAAGATCAACAAGCTGGGAAGAGTTCAAATGCGCCGACACGCGAAGCAAAACAAAGCTATCAACCTGACTTCCGACTCTCAAATGGAGAGCCTGAATATGGTTGCTGAAGTCGATCTCGGCATTCTGGTAGAAGAGGTCGCCGAAGCCGTCACGGCCGGGCACTCCTTTAAACGTCCCCTTACTGGTTACACTGGTGGCAAAACACAACGCACCGCCAGTCGGTCAGAACAGAGCAACGGTGATGGAGACGAGGTCGCGTCGGCCACGACCGGACAGCTCAGCGACGTCCATGGTCATGTTTGTGTGCTCCTAGATATCAGCCCACGGCGGTCATGGTTCGTCCGTATACAGCCAGGCTCGCTTCGTCGGATTATCATGAATCTCCTAGGGAATGCGCTCAAGTACACGTCGACTGGCTTTGTCGCTATCTCACTTCGAGCACAGGAGGATTCCAAAAGCTCTAAGGTCAAGTGCCTCATTCGTGTTGTCGATTCAGGTAAGGGAATGTCTGAGTCATTTCAACAGGATCGAGCATTTCTACCTTTCTCGCAAGAAGATCCATTCCAGCCTGGGACTGGTCTGGGTCTGAGCATTGTCAAGCAAATTGTTGACTCGCTTGGTGGATCTATTGACTTGACATCTCAGAAGGACGTGGGCACTGAAGTGAGTAGATCTGGGCGGCCACTTAGCTCCCGGTATTCAATGCGTACTGATCCAATTCAAAGGTTAACATTCGACTAAGCCTCACACCAGCTGGCGACAGCCCAGTACGTCCACCTGATCAGGAGATGATTGAGATCGCGGGACGGACGAAAGGCCTACATCTAGTGCTCCTAGATGGCACGCCACCGGGGCAGGTCCGCGGCCCTGATCATCACATCTCGCGACTCGAACAAACTCTACGAGAGATCTGCACGAGTTGGTTCGGCTTGAAGGTCACGACATCGTCAGATATGGTGGTTGCGGATGCCGATTTATACTTATTCTGCGAGCCGCCGTTGATTGAAGCGCTACTTGAACGGCATGATGACACGAAAGGACTTTCTTACCGGAGTATCCCAATCATCTTGGTCTGCATGAACGACGAAGATGCCATGTCAATATCGCGAGACCAGTCGGCGACATTGAAGCAGCTTGGCAAGATCGTCGAGGTCATTCCACAACCGTGTGGACCTCGGAAGCTCGCCAAAGTATTCTCGCATTGCTTGCGCAGAGCCGAGGAGGTGGCAGCAGAGACAGGTATGTCATTACGGGGTGTTTCTACCTCCGCGCTCCGTATGCAGCAGTGAGTAGCTATGAATCTTGACAGTTTTACTGACATCCTTGGCAGGTGAACCCGCTCCAGAAGCACCGCAAGCATCGTTGCAGCAGACGCCTGCCATCGAAGAGCCAACCAAAGACCTCGGTAAGAGCGTGTCCTCTGCAGTGTCGTACCCATCGCCAACACCATTCGACCCAGCAACGCCATCGCTGCAGTCATCTTTAGAAGGACAAGTATTACTGCCCATTTCTAAGAAGGACAACCATGGTACAGCTTCAAGTTCTCCGCCTGGGTCAAACGGCGTGTCGAAGGCGCCGAGCAGAGCACATTCACTGGGACCGACTTTCCACATTCTGCTTGTAGACGACAACAAAATCAATCGCCAGCTGCTAGTAATGTTTATGAAGAAGAACAAGTTCAGCTATCTCGAAGCTGAAAATGGACAAGAAGCTTTGAATATCTACAAGAGAGCCTGTTCCCTCCCAGCATCAGTGGAGGCAGACAGCTCTGACGCAACGCATGTTCGACCTGCACCCATTCGCCACGACTCTCTCCTACCTCGCCGCTTCGACTTTGTGCTTATGGATATCAGCATGCCGGTGATGGATGGCATGGAGTCCACTCGTAGAATTCGAGAGTTTGAGCAAGAGCATGGGTTGAAAAAGACGAAGGTTATTGCGTTGACTGGATTGGCAAGTGCTCAAGCACAGATTGATGCGGCGTCAGTTGGTATTGATCTGTTCCTTCCAAAACCGGTGAAGTTTGCGGAGTTGAGGAAGCTGCTTACGGACGAATCCTAGAAGGAAGGAGGCAGAGAGCACACGGACAGTCCCTGTTATGTGCGCGTGGGTCTAGGCCTCCGAGGCGGCGCGCCAACGACTGAGGACTATCAATCTGCTGGGGATCATAGGCAACGCGAACAACACGACAGTCGCGGAGACCAGGACAACACTGCTGAGAGGGAAACTCCAGGCTCAAGTGCGATAAGTGACGCGGTCTCTCGATGCAGAAAATGCTATGAGAGCGACTGCAGCGGGACTTTCCACACAGCGGGAGAAATACGCACGGAGACATGGCTACAACGCCAATATTGCACACCTGCGCCCACGGCCCGGGAAGCTCGCCCGTTCCGCGCGGAGAAGGAGAAAACGGAGGAAGAGATTGAACGATGCGAGCGACCGCCTGAGAAGAGCTCGTAGGAGAAGTTTCTCGAGTGGTGTGGACGGATCAAGGCCTGGAAAAAGAAGAAGAATGGGTCACAGGTGGATGTTGGGGTGGGGATGGGCAGAACGAGGCGGTCGTTCGTGATGTGAAGAGGTAGTGGTATGGGATTGATAGGCAGCATTGAACGACGCCCAGAATCGCTAGGGATAGAGAAGAGCGAGTAGACTGAAGAGCAATCGAGGAATACGTTCACTGGGCCGACTCTCTAGTCTGGTTTTCAGGTTCGTGGTGCTGTGTGGCTGTTGCGAATCACCGCAGGGCTGAGCGGCGTTTGGAATCTGGAGGACGGCACACATCAAGACTTCGGGATCGATGACTTGACCAGAGATTCCGGCGACTACCAAACGACTCGCTTTGCAAAGGTGTGTTTGTTTTTCAGGTAGGACGGCCAGTACCGCCAATGGATCCCCAGGCGCTGAAGGATTCGAATTTTGGTTGGCGGTACACGACTGACTAGCTCTCATGGGTTATAGCAGGAGCCACGTTGGTCGTTGCAAAAGCGCTCAGCTCGAGCTTCACCTTGGACGAACCTCCTCACCCTCAGATCAGATTTGTGGCATTTGGCCTGGTAGCTGTCGCAACTTGCGGCAGGTTTCTTGGCACATTTTTGTTCAACTTTCTCTTGCCAGCTGGCTTGAGCTGCTTCGATACAGCTTCTGCGAGAGCCTCGGTGCTGCAAATACTGTTGCAGCTCGCGGCAGTGTTGGCGGGCATCGTCCCCAGATCTACTGCCTGCAGGGACTGGGTTAATCCTCTCCGACTGATAGAAATCTTCAATCATCATTCATGGACGACCGTCGATACGTGTGGGTCCCCTGTCAGCGCTAGGCACCCGGGTCACCTGTTTGCATCTGGATTTCCCGCAAGTACTTCTGACACGCGATTTTCTTTCCACCCCCCAACCAACCCTGTAAGGGACCTGCCTAGTCTCCTGGAAGACCACATCTGACCCATATTTAGATCGCATCCCCTATTCCATTGGTCTGCGACGGACAGCGTCTCCAGCATCCAATGACGAACTCATTTGATGACTGGCAGTCTTTCTCCATCTCGGAAATGACCGGCGACAGCGGATGTCCCAGATTGGTGCCCGACGACAAATCTACGGCCAACGGTCTCCGCGACTTTTGTTACCGGGCATCGAAATAGCTCGATCTGATTTGGTCTTGCCCTCATAATCAAACAGTTCACTCTCTGCTGACTTGGCGACAACCCCGAACGCCCTAGTCTCATTGATCTCGTGTCGAATCTGCAAAGAGCTTTTCCACTTGCCTGGAGCATTGCGAAGAGCTTCCGAATAGCCTCGCTCCAGTAGAACCGACGTACTGACAAAAGGCATGCCTCGCAACGCGCTTTCTCACAAGTGGTCACATCACTGTCTCGTCGACATCTGTCACTGGAGCTGGAAAGCTGGCAAAGATCTCAAGCGGCATTACTCCAGCCGACATCTTGCCGCGAAGACCTTCCAATGTCCACGTGCAGATTGCGAGTTCCATGAGACGGGCTTTGCGCGCCAAGACGTCCATCGCAGGCATATGCAGAGAAGACACGGTGCATCGGCATCGAACAATGGATCTGCGAGTGGTCGGTAGACTTGTAGTGGTGCGATTATGGTATATGATCCATTGCGGCAGTCGACAATCCTCGCCGTCTCCTTGAAGTCATCGGAGTGTCCAGCGAGAGATGTGTTGCGTCTCGTATGATACTTATTTCTACAGATACCTGGCTTGTGTTCTCGCTGCACCCAATGATGTCTGCAAGACCGGTAGGCGCGTAGGTATTCACGTTCCTCAACAGTCACTGATTACGAGCAGGTACCTACAAGTCCCTTCTCCCTACCTACGCCAAAGATCCCGTCGTTATCAAGTTTTGCGCCTCACTTCCACCCAAACGGAAACTTGACCGCAGCAAGTGCCCAAAACAGTTCAAGACGCTGGCATACAACGTGATCCAAACTTTCTGTGGATGCTACCAGGAGGTCAATAGGTCCACTCAGCCGCTCTGTCGACAAAAGGTGGACTCTCTACCCTGCCACACCGCAGGATTTCCAACGGCTTGCTGACGATTCGCTGTGCCTCTAGTGCTGTGGAGCCCTCTATGAGGGCAGGCACGGCTGCTGAGTCAGCGAGCTGACACCTACTTCCTTTCACTTTGTAGTTATAGTTATACCATAATATGTATGCGACCACTTCATAAACTAGGGGCTTAGCCGCGTACGTTTATATATTTACGAGACTCTCTTAATTAACTATTGTGTTTATAATAACCTATAGCCTTTAAGCGCGTAACTATATAACTACTAGAGCTAGTAATCTATCCTCTACTATTAAGTAAGAGAAAGCTATAGTCTACGAGTCGATAGTAATACTAATACCGAGTAAACTAGAGCAACTATTATATTATAGGTATACGCTACGCTATAGGTATAGCTAGTATATAGAAAAATACCTTTTAGCCTAAACTTTATATATTACTAGCTATAATAG
>KZ108266.1:55450-83562 GCA_002116355.1 Dothistroma pini CBS 116487 | reverse complement strand
TAATAACTAAATATAAGTAATAGGTAGTCGTATAGCTATACTATAATAATATCTAATAGCCTTACTAATATAATTCTTAATTTTATAGTACTTAGCTATATAGTAGTAGTATTATAGTAGAAAATATAATAGAAGAGATAATAAGAATAGACGCAAGTATTAAGCACGTAATACGCGTTAAGCTAGCTACTACCGCCTTCGACGGTAACTATCGGACTAGTGTCTACCTTATAGCAGCACGAGTACTGTTGCGGAGTCTGCGGGGAACAAGCATTGGCGGGTATCAACCAACGTCATTGACCAGTCGTACATGTACATGTATATTTCGGTGCACAACAAGCACGACAAGGTGCCGACTGGGATAATGCTCGTCAAGAAGCTAGGTCCTCATGCGATGAACGGCCCGAATGATCGAGAGCTGAAACCTTGCTGACGCTTATAATTCGACTTCGTTCTTGTTTTCTTACACCGACTCAGGAGTGGAATCGTTTCGTTTGGTAGGCAGCACTCACCGGATGCTGACAAGGACATAGCAGGACAAGCACTGATTCCTCGCGGTCAGGTGAGTTGAACAAGCTCTTTTACATTCGGAGTCGAGAAGTACTACCACGGCCTTGGGTTGCTTGAGAGCACGAGGAAGTAAGCACAAACCAACTCTGCTGCGAAAACAGAGCGTTCACATAGACCGACAATGCACTAGAGAAGGCTTGGCTATGACTCTTCACCTGTTACCCATTGAAGCCGCTCGGGCTATTAGCGCACGAAGCACGACCAAGAGTGACGACAGCAAGACATAGCAGTCACAATGCCCTCTCCTTGTCCAGACCACCAGCACAGCCCACCACAGCACCATCAATGTACCCTACTAACCACCACAATGTATAGACAAGATGCTCCTCCCTCTCGTCCTCCTGGCTCTGGCCAGCACAATCACAGCCACTGTATACAACACCCGCTTCAATGCCACAACCTGGGACGATTCAACCTGGACTCTCACGACGACCCACCTCGACCAAGGCCACTACCAATCCCGCATGTCCCTCGCCAACGGCTACCTTGGAATAAACCTCGCCGCCCTTGGCCCCTTCTTCGACTACGATGAACCCGTCGGAGGCGACAATATCAATGGCTGGCCGCTCTTTGACCGGAGGCAGAGCTTCGCCACGATTGCGGGATTCTGGGACTCTCAGCCGACAACGAAGGGGACGAATGTTGAGTGGTTGGATCAGTATGGAGGTGAGAGTGTCATCAGTGGAGTGCCGCATTGGGCCGGGTTGCATGTGAAGGTTGGGGACGAGGTGCTTGATGCCAGAACTCCGGCGGAGCAAGTGAGCAATTTCAGCTCGAGCTTGGATATGAGGAACGCGGTGATGCAGTGGGAGTTTGTGTGGACTCCGTCAGGTGGAGAACAGATTGGGGTGAAGTATGAGATGTTCGTGCATAAGTTGTATGTGAATCAGGCGGTGGTAAGGGTGCATTTGACGCCGCAAGGGAAGGATGCGAATGGTACGGTGATTGATATTCTGGATGGAGATTGCGCAGTGAGGAGCTCGTTTGTGGAGAAAGAGTATCTGGAAACATTGCCAATGGTATATTCTGCTGTAAGGCCGGTTGGGATCTCGAATGTCACAGCTTATGTCTACTCGACACTGGTTGGAGATGAGTCTTGCGATCTTGGTACGAGGCAGAGATACGACGATGCGAGCTTGACGGGAAATAGTTCTAGTATTGCGCAGTCAGTCATTGTGGCTCTGACTGCTGGAAAGACTTCAACGGTTACGAAGTATATTGGTGGAGCTTCTGCAGATGCCTTTGGGGCTCCACAGGCTGTGGCGTTGAATGCGTCGCGGGCTGCTGCGAACGCTGGATTTGAGAAGCTGCTGGCATCCCATAGCGAGGAGTGGAGGACGATCATGCCCGAGGATAGCGTTGAGGACTTCCGAGATTCCGATGGTGCATTACCGGATGATGAGAATGTGCAGGAGCTGGCCATTACGTCTGTGACGAATCCATTCCAGCTGTTGCAGAACACCGTTGGCGATAATGCGAGGATAGTAGCAGGCAACAGCACAAAGTTGCAATCGAACAGTATCAGTGTTTGTGGATTGGGAGGCTCCTGCTATGCGGGTCTCGTCTTTTGGGACGTCGAAGTCTGGATGCAGCCAGGTCTCGTCGTCTCATTTCCACAGGCCACTCGCCAGATTGCGCAGTACCGAGTCGACCGGGAACACCAAGCGCACGAGAACATCCTCACAGCTTACCAGTCTAGCCAGAATGAGACAGGCAAATTTTCACCTGAAGGCGCGATTTACTCCTGGACCTCTGGGCGATTTGGCAACTGTACAGGTACTGGACCATGCTTTGATTATGAGTATCATCTCAACGGCGACATTGGCCTCGAATTCTACAATTACTGGTCCGTTACTGGAGACACTGATTACTTCCGCGAAGAGCTGTTCCCTATCTACGAGTCAATTGCTCAGATGTATGCTGACCTTGTCACTTACAACGAGACAACAGGACAATACGACTTGTACAACGCCACGGATCCGGACGAGTACGCCAACTACCAGAACAATGTTGGCTTTACTATGGTCTTGATGGCTAGTCACCTTAACACCACGAATGAGATATACGAACGGTTCGGCATAGGCGCGAATGAGACTTGGGCGAATATCTCGTCTCTCATCACGATTCCTGTGGATGAAGAGGCGAACATCATTCTGGAGTATGCTACACAGAACGGTAGTATCACTGTGAAGCAAGCCGATATTGTGCTTATCGACGACTTCCTGCGGTGGCCGAATCCATACACGCTAAGCGACTTGGACTACTATGCTGCTCATCAGTCCCCTGATGGACCGGCTATGACCTATGGTGTGTTCAGCATTGTTGCTAACCGCGAAAGTCCCTCTGGGTGCGCTGGATATACGTACGACCTCTACGGTTCCGTGCCATACACTCGTGGACCTTGGTTCCAGTTTAGTGAGCAGCTCATCGACGACTGGTCACTGAATGGCGGAACGCATCCTGCGTTTCCGTTCTTGACTGGTGTTGGTGGTGCAAATCGTGTTGCTATCTTCGGATACCTTGGGTTACGACTCAATCCTGACACTCTCGACGTGGACCCTTCCCTGCCTCCACAAATCCCACAGCTGGCTTACAGGAGAATCTATTGGCAGGGCTGGCCGATTAAGGCTTACTCAAACCAGACACACACTACGCTGACTCGCACTGGAGAGCCACTCGCTCAAGCCAACAGCACCTTCGCCACAGCCGCAATTCCTGTGACCCAGGACATTACAGGGTCCAACCACTTCCAGCTCAAACCCGACGGCACCATCATCCTCGAAAACCGCCAGACCGGCAACATCAAAACCATCCCGGGGAACCTTGCCCAATGCCAGCCCGTCAATCCTACACAGTCCTACGAACCCGGCCAATTCCCCCTCAGCGCCATCGACGGCTCCATCAGTACAAAATGGCAACCCACTCTCTCAAACACGACCGCCTCTCTAACCGTCGAGCTCCCAGAACCTTTCGTGCCGATCACCTCTCTCCGCTTCGACTGGGCCCAAGCACCACCCGCTTCCTTCCGCGTCACCTTCCATAACCTCTCCGATATATCTTCCGTCCCGCCTCTGGAGGTTGCGAAACAAGACAATGTGGCAGTCAGTGATCCTTACAATGTGGCGAATCGCTTTATGATCAGGCCGTATATGAGTAATACGACGAATGTCACGTTGGAGACGCCCGTCTGGAGTGCGAGGTTTGCGACATTGGAGATTGAAGGCAATAGGGCGGCGGAGGGGACGGAGAATGAGAAGAACGGGACGGGGGCGACGGTGGCGGAGTGGGCGATTGTTGCACAGGATAGCGGAGAGGATGTGGCGAAGAACGTCAGGAGAGCATGGCTTGCATGAGGATGTGCAAGTTGTGGACGTGGTACAATGAGGCTACATATACGATCAACAATTCCATCCTGATACATACGACCACAGGTGGCTGAAAGCTAGGAATCCCGTCTGCTCTTCCGTATATAAGCAGCCAACCGCGAGGCTAGTACTACGGTGGGATACCACGTGGGAATTCCCCGTGTTGTATGTATGTTTTTGCATTTTGTTCTCGAAGTTTGGGCATGGTGCACGGTCCGTACGGCGGGAGATGAATGGCCGGTGTTGGGCCGGCTCCAGCTTTTTTGCCGCGAGAAACGATAAAGAAACCCCGCTGTTCCCATAGTTCTATCCAGGACTGCGTAGGAAATTGCGATGCGAAGTGACTGACGCTCGTTGAGCTTTGGGACAATGCGCTTGGCACCCCATGAGTGTGGGCTGAAATATGGGACCGATTCCGAAGCCAATGATCACCAGAAAGAAGCAGATCACTCCAAAGTGTATCGTCCGATCTGCGATGACGAAAAAACCTGCTCCGAGAGTCCACGCACCAGAACCGAGCCAGATGAGCTCGCCGTAGCAAAGGGAGATATGTACAGGGCGCTGGCTATGCCGCTATGGATGCACAAGATCAAGTCAAGATAAAAGGCAGTTGTAAGCGTGCTGCGATGCGAGCGTTCTTGCCTCGGACGTTTTGGAAATATCTGGAAAGCCGTTAGCCTTGCAGGCTTGACTTGTTGCTTGTCGAGAACTGACGATGGAAGGAATTGCAAATGACTGAAGTACGCCATCCCAAGCACGAAGCTCTGTGCTAGCATCGCAGCCACCGAAGGAGTCTTCAAGAGATTCAACGGCATCATCGGTAGCTCGAGCAGAATGGTGATCAGCCACAACCCACCCACAACTAACATGGCGATAATCTCGAGCGAGTCCCCCGGCGTCCCAACATGCCCACCAGAGGAAATCAGAATCAGCAGCAGAATCATCACCGCAGTCCTTAAAACCAACCCCAGGAAATCGACTTTGAGCGACACGGGAATGCTTGGTGATTTTATGTTCTTTGTGTTGGTCTGGCGTCAGCTACGGTTGGCGGTGCTCTGCATTATCCGCAGTCTCGTCACCGGAGGCGAGGGGACCATGGCATTGGCGATATATCTTTAGCGATGTGAAGCTGCTCGCTGTATGCGAAGCAAGTCTCGAGTGATAGCAGCGGCCTGCCTTGATTGAACGTATTTGTCAATTGATCATATCAACTTTTCAGCGCCTCGAGCCTCTCTCGCATCCGAGCCAGCATGGCTTCCGACTCAACGTCTTCCGTGTCATCTGCTCGGGGCTTTTCTGCATCGACAAGCGTGTCCATAAGAACCTGTGCTTCGGTTACCTGCACCTTATCCTTTAAAATCTTACCCAGTACCTTGCCCACCTTATCTTCAGCTTCCTCGTCCTCGCCGCCAAGGATTTCAGCTTTCGGCAGCGAGTCGCCTACCACCTCCTCAATGATCCTAGCCCGCACCAATTCTTGGCTCAGCTCGCGCATAGCGCCAGAGATCTCAGACAATTTGACTAGCATGTTGACGTCTTTCATGATGCCCACACCGCGTTTCATGCTACCTGCGATCTCCTTCATCCCGAACGCTTCGTTGACCTGCATCTGGACGCTCTCCAGCGTTGCACTGCTCGTTGCCACGCGCTGGGCATGTCGCCGCAGTCGGATGAGCTCTCGGGCCAGAGTACGTCTCTTGCGCCGCTGACTTGGGCCTGCGAGGGGCTATGCTGCACTTTCTTGCTGACTTGCACTATGTGCCTCCGCGCCTTGCTCTCTTGCATCTAGGGTTTGGCGAGTTGGCGGTCGAGTTTTCGTCCATTCGACCGTGCCAGTGCATCACATTTGCGTCTCTGTTCTTCAATTGAAGGGCCATCGAAAAGGCGACCGGTAGCGTTCATGCTGGCACAGCATTTGTGCCATTTTCACGATCGAACATACGTGGACTTTTGCTACCTGGGACGCCATAATGGTTGCCTATTGTCTGTTGTAGGTGTTGTGGATCAGGTGATCTGGCTCTCGGCTAGACTAGCCTTGGTCCTTGGCATCCACACACCATATAATGATGTCTCCGTAGCTAGGTAGACTCACTCTGTGTGCAATTGATGAGGTCTTGATTCAACTGTATTGCTTCACATGCTGATAGCTATTCACCACTCCAATCTAATCTACGGTAGTAGGCACTCTCTTCGGCCGGCGGAAAGTATGTCCGATCCGGGGGTAATGAAGACAACAGCACATCATTTAAATCAAGGCAACAACGCTCCTGAGCAATCTCACGTCTATCATGCAACTAACGCTTTGCCGATATGGCACTGGACGCCATCATTCATCGAGAAGAGACAGCATGGTGGCGAAGACTTCAACGGGTGCCGTGTCCAACACTTGTCAAAACACTATATTCATGGCGACAACGCCTGCTCGAGCGGATTTCTTAACAGGCGCCCAAAGACGCCGCCGACATAACAGTGCTTTGCGTTTCTGGTACTCATGATCGCCAGCCAAAGATACCACCAGGCAACATTCTGATTCACGCGGGCGATGTGACACAAGGCGGTACTGCGACAGAGCTGCAGAATCAACTAGACTGGCTGGATGCTCAGCCACACGCTCATAAAGTTGTTATCGCGGTCAATCGCGACATAATTCTCGACCCTGTCAAGTCTTTGGAGTCTGGTTTTCCACCTGATGCTCGACGATCACTTCGCTGGGGCTCGCTCACGTTTCTCGAGAAGTCGTCTCGGACAGTAGAGGTCCGAGGAAGGACTGTATCGATCTATGGCCATCCTTGGACTCGGAAGCAAGGTACCTGGGCCTTTCAGTATGACAAGGGCACTGATGTTTACCGACACCGGGTTCCTGTGGAAGTTGACATTCTGGTCACGCATTCGTCACCGCGGTATCATCTTGACATTGCAGGATGTGGCGAAGTGTGCTTACTTCGAGAGATCGAGCGGATAAAGCCAAAGCTATATGTGTTCAGCCATATACATGGAGGGTAAGGCAAGGATCTACTGGTGTTCGACACATTCGAACGGCTGTACGAGGGGGTATGCTCTGAACGTGGCGGTGTACTGGCCGTCCTTCATATGCTGCACTTGCTGCTTCGCATACTTTTCACAGGTCTACCACGGGCTGCGGAGAAGACGATTTTGATCAATGCGGCGGCTGTGGGAGGACGTCGCGATGAGAGTATCCGCAATGTACACACTGTCCGCTTGTGATCGCAAAGCTATGAGAGGTATGGGTTTAATCTGCCCCGAGCTCCAGGAACCACACAAAAGCCCGCAAGGTCTGTAAACCCTTCTTTAGATTTGTACTCGACTGATAGACTAGACGTTATTGCGGCTTGGGAGAAACTGGTCAAGAACGGCTGACGTTGGCTCAGCGGTTCGATATCAATGATTCTCGAGCGACCACTCTGTAAAATGCCGTCCATGCTATGGACATTCGACATAGATACAGTGGTGCCACTCCTTCAGTCACCCAAGCCTTCAGACCGACGGAAGTCTCCGGACACTAGCACCGCGACATACACTGTTCCCGGGTTGCTATCACTTGGAGCTCTATTTGCTTGAGGTCGAATACCCCCGCTTGTCGCCTTTTTTGATCGTGCCTGTGCCATTACGGTAGATGTGGTGGGTTCGAGGATCGTCTTTGACTGGATGTACGCGGGCGCTGACGATCTCTGCCTTGTCGGCACGATTGAAAGAAGATTTGTGGACAGGACTTGATCCGTCATTGCAGTGTCTGCGTGTGCCCTCAGCATACTGTTTCCTGGAAGAACGCTCCACTATAAGTCCCACAGAATCTCGACTTTTTGGATCTCTCCAACTTTATAGCAAGGCGTCAGCACTCATTCTAGAAGTCTCATCGTAGTCAAATAGGGAATTGGAACCTTTGATGCAGGTGGCGTGCAGACAGTGTAAAGGAAGGACCAGTAAGGTTGACGACTCACAAGCACGGCGCTCGCTCGGGTCAATGCCAAGACTTGTTGCCTTACACCTCAAGATCATCGCTCTTGACTTCGAAACCTGAATATTTAACAGATGCCTATCAACGATCGCATCAAGTCCATCGTCATAGCGCCTCCCATAGATCGAGCGGGTTTGCTGTCAGAACCCTGCCGCTCACTTCGTTGACTTGACCAAATTCCAACCTAACGCCATACGCTACCGACATTATGCGATGAATTCTTCATTATTCCTCCGATCACTGACGTCAATTGGCAGACGCTGGAAGCCTCTCGACTTTTCGAAGCAAGCTTTTCCCCGTATCTCCCCCTCGGGAAAGGTAGAGGAAGAAACATTGCCAGACTATGTGTCCTCACGCTACTACCCTGCCAACATTGGCGAGGTCCTACGGGACTAGTATCAGATAGTAGGTAAACTGGGCTACGGTGCTTCTTCAACGGTATGGCTCGCGCGCGATCTCAGGTACAGCTGCTTACAGACGACCGTGCCGCCTCTAACTGATGCATGTACAGAGGCAAGCAGCACGTCGTGCTGAAGCTGTTCATTACCTCTTCTTCCTTTGGTCAACACCTGGACGACGAGCTAAGCATCTACAAACGCCTACAGAAAGGATCACAAACTCATCCTGGTTGCAATGCTGTACGGCAATTGTTAGATACATTCGACCTTGAAGGGCCACAGGGCCAGCACCGCTGCCTCGTGCACCCGCCTCTTTGGGAAAGTGCTCTTGCATTTTTGCACCGCAACCCAATAGGTAAATTACCGGTGCCAGTTTTGGCATTCACACTGCGACGACTCTTCCTAGCACTAGACTTTCTGCATACCGAATGTTGTGTCATACACGCAGGTCAGCAACGATTAGCCATACTCTGGGCGCTCTAGAAGTATGCTGACCAAATATTGCACCAGATATCAAAGCCGACAACATCATGTTTGGCATCCAAGATGACAGTGTTTTCGACAAGTACGAAGATTTCGAGCTTCGAGACCCAAGCCCGAGAAAGGTCTTAGATGACCGCACGATCTATACTTCTCGGGACCTGAGTCCGCCGAAAGAGTGGGGAGCGCCTGTTCTCTGCGACTTTGGCTCTGCAATACCCGGAGATGTTGAACACACGGAAGACATACAGCCAGATATATACCGCGCGCCCGAGGTCATTCTGGAGATTCCTTGGTCACATGAGGTTGATATCTGGAACGCTGGATGCATGGCAAGTGCTATTTCCGAATCTCAAGTCGACATATTTTAACGCGTATTGTGCGCAGGTATGGGATCTATTCGAGGGCGGGCATCTCTTCACCGGCCACGACCCAGAAGTCCATAGATACAGAAGTCGAGCGCACCTGGCGGAGATGATTGCACTACTGGGACCGCCACCGTCAGAGCTACTTGCCAAAGGCAGCGCGAGTACGAAGTTCTTCACGGAGCAAGGTAAGAAGAGATCTTGGATGGCATGGTACCAATAGTACACTGAAACAAATGCCCTGCAGGAACGCTTCACGCAGCCTCTTTATCACTGGATGCGATCCCTCTGCAGGATAGGGAGACGTCGCTGATCGGCTCGGACGATCGACAGCTTTTCTTACACTTCATGAGCAAAATGCTGCAATGGGAGCCGTCGAAGCGGCACTCGGCCAGAGCGCTGGCGGAGGATGAGTGGATTCGACGAAACGCATGACGCTATCGGGGACAGCCATCTGGAGCTTTGGTGACTGGAGGATTGAAAAAATGACCGGAAGTGTTTCCAGAGCTACAGGCAAAGGAGTCCACTATCAGAAGGCCGAAGCAGCCCCGAGCCTTCCGGAGAGTCACAAAGCTTGCACTGGGATCTAATCACGCATACTCGATGCAATCTACGCAGAATCTTACCTTGCCGGAGATCAGGAAGGCGGCCCGTACACTCTTGATGTCGAATGCGACTCTGACCGATTCTGTGCCTACTACGGTCAATGCCCGAAAGAGGTTCACAGTGGGTACATGCACGGAGCCTTGACGTCGTAGTGGGCTTTCTGCCTAGATGGAACTGTGTTCTGCAGGCTTCTGAAGGAAAGCCAACGCGATGTCGCTAACTGTCAATTCACAAAGACACCTACGGTGGCGGCTTTGATTGGGCTTCTTGTACATACGACTGGTCATTCCGTTGACTTTATCGAGATAGTTGTCAAATATAGCAGATATTTCTTCTTGCCATCGTATGAGCGGCCGATTACTGGGCGCTGCAGCTGAGACGATGAACAAGATGTACGCGAAGAGACAGGAGCGAGGCGTCTGTGCACACAAATGGTCTGCATTGCCCTGGCATCTCATGACCTCTAGCGGCCCTGGTGGATTTGGCGTATCGTATGGACGACTCGCCAAACCGGTCTCCCAGCAATAAGAACAGACCATCCGGCTACATTTCCTCTACCGAGCAACACTGCCATCAGTTCTAGCGGAGAAAATATCATGCAGCTCTGCGCTTCTTCTTAAGCTTCTGCTCATAGTCCGTCATCTCGAGCTCGCGTTCTGGACGCCTCAACTCAGGTGCGGTTCGTCTCATCTTGAAGGCCAGATCCTCATCCTCATATGTTTGGTCTTCCATGACATCCTCGGAACGTTCGCGCTTTAGTGATTTCTCGCTCTCAATGTTGCTCTTCTTCGGGGTACTTCTGACGGGCTTTGTGGGACGGTCTTCTGGCTCTGGGGATGAGAGCAGATCGATAACTTCTCGATGGGCCTGAAATACTTCTCGTTTGATCTTCGGTGGCTGGCTCTGTGCACGTGGTGTCGCCGACTGGCCGGGTCGGGTCTCTTTATCGGTCGGCATGATGCTGTGCTCGTGGGAGAGCTCGTCGAGGTCTGCGGGCTGTTCATCTGTCTCGTCCTTTGACTCGTAGCGCATGAATGCTGTGCAGAACTCTAGCATCATAGTCAGTCCCCCGAACGCTTCGCTCAGCCTCATAGTTCTTGCCCATAGTATGTTGCCTGCTCTGAGCGTTACCGCGACGGATGGCTTCGGCAGTCGCAGAGCCACAAACTTTCTTCATGCGCCGAGTCGGCTGATCATCTTGAGACGTAGCCGGGCCCATGTTTGGTGGAAGTTGGGGTAACAACAGCCAGGGTTCTAGCTCGTACGGCGAAAAATGTACGCAAATAGTAGGCACAGGCGGCTCCGCGCGGTTCCACGCGGCTGCCGAATTTGCGCCGCAATCGGTCGCGGGTGAATGAAGCTTCAACTTTCACATGCCAAGCCCACCCTGACTCCAAAAGAGTCTACGACGTGCAGAGAGAGTGTAGGCATAGAAATTGGGAAGTTTCTGAGCATATCTCAAATGATGCTCATCGAGGCTGAATGATGTGAGGGCGTTCTCATCTGACGTGCGCTCCGACCCCAAGTCCGGTGGCTGAGCTTGGCACTACCGTCTTCGCCTATGCAACAGATGTACTCGCCGCTTTGTACGATGGGACGACGACCCGCGAGATCGAGCTCGAACATCGAAGCGTTGGCCGGCGGTCGCTGCAAACGAAGCTATGCTCTGTAAGTGAGCTAGCGATGGTTAGCGTTCCGAAGTCATTAAGCATTAGAGGCACAGAGGCTGGCGTCTGGTGAGTGTGCGCCTGAAGGGCGAAATTGTACTGGTTGTCGTGATCTCCCTCGTTCTTCTCATCCTTCATGATATCTCTATAGAAAGCTTCTATCGTCAGGTGCGACTCTTCCAACGCACGGGCGTGAGCGACCAAGGGCTTCCATCAGACCAGCGGCGCTGGTTGTCGCTCCATTGCGATAGTTGCAACGATTAGCTGGTTCCTGCTTATGCGGTCCTTTGATATGTTTGGTGAGCTCACGTCGGGAGCTTTTGAGCTCGCCGCGCAGCTGATCATCGCCACGTAGGGGCACACGGCAGATGAACTCACACTGGCGGACAATTGGGCGCCCCAACTCGCCGTCTTGGTATGGCGGAGCGCCGCCCGGAAGGCGTTACGATAGCAGATATGCTCTAAAGTTTGCCTGCGAAGAGTGAGCTCAATCAATTGTAAAGTCGACAGTGCAGCACCTACAGATTTGTCGTACAGCTGAACAGGAATCCGACTTTTACCATATTGCAGGTGAGAATGCTCGGCTCGCAGTCGAGTGCGGTTGCTCCGGTGAACAGTGTCTCCATCCATGACGAGTGATGTGTCTGGGTGAGCATAAGTCAGGTGTGAAGTGTCGAGATCGCGCGGCTTAGCGTGCAAACGTGGTATTTAGCGGGCTCCAAAACGGTGCAAGGATCATACATACAAGAGCTTACGAAGTGCAGGTGCGACCTACTCAATGCACATCACTGGAGTCTGCCATCACTCCACTTCACTGCACTTCACATTACCTGCCAAACAAGCTCAGCGCTTCTTCCTTGCCGCCAACTTCCTCTCGAACGCAGCTTCCTCTAGCGCAGCTTCCTTCAGTTCGCGCTTCGCGCGTTTTTCCTTCAATTGAGCCATCCAGTAGACCTCTCCATCGTCCGAACCAATCTCCACGGCATCGTCTCTCTGCCTCTTCTGTCTCGTTCTTGCTGCGGAAGCCGTGCTCTCAGTTGGAGTCTCTGCCTCCAATAGCCGGCTCGTGGTGCGGCGCTGCTCTGGCACCGGTGAGGAGTCGATATCCATTACTCCTCGTCCGTCCATGTCGCCGTTTTCTCTCTTCACGACCTCTGGCTCTTCATCATCTTGATCATCGTCGTGGGAAGGTGGCGCACAGCTCGGGCGAGGTGCTGGTGGCCCCATGGCACTTTTCCGGGCACGTCTGCCACTGTTCGCATTCTTGCCACTGTACTCCTCATATCTCATGAGCTTTACAAAAAATTTGTCAAGCTTGTTCGCCGACACGCGGCTGAGAACGTTCTTCTGAAGGTTGGGTCGAAGACGCTGCGGGATTTTGTGTGCGGCTGACTGCAGATGATCCCACAGTCTCGCGACGCTGTCGGATCGATTGCCGCAAATCTCACCTTCGCCAGTAGGCATGCGGCATACAAGCTCGCGCTGTCGGACTTTTGGTCGACCATGCTTATCAATTGTGAAGGGCGGCAGGTTCAGTGGCGGTCGTCTAAGGTTCTTGTACGCCTTGTAGGCAGGCTACTGATTATCAGTGATGGCACAAACGCAAGTGACCTGCAACTTACCGAGTGATCTTCGAGCTTGATAGGGCCTGGCATGATGGCGCTGTGAGGAGTGAGGTATTGACGGTCCCGTCGTTCTGTCTGTTGTGTCGCTCGACGGGCAGCTTGCGTGTTGTTAGCTTGGCACCTTTGAGCGCGTGCGAATTACCACCTCCCGTGGAATTTAATCCTTGTACAGCCGTTGAATATCCTTGTTATCACTTGATGCGGTTAACGAACTCGATTGAATGGCCGGGCTACGGAAAGTCCACTTACAACTGTGCCATACCAGGAACACAGCTTGGCCATGCTGCTGTCGACTTGCTACTCGTCCTCCGCCTGTAACACTGAGCAGGCCTACGTCTTCCTGTGTGCAGCAATCTTCCGCTCCAGCTGCGCCATCTCAAAAGCCGCCTCCCTTCAATCCCAATGCCGCAGCCTTCAATTCATACTTTACCCTCTTCTCCTTCAACTGAGCTTCTAAAGTCTCATCATCCTCAGATGCCGGTTCAGAGGTATTGGCCCTCCTGCGCTTCGACCCTACGTTACTTCGACTGGAAAGAATGGAGCGCCCTGAGGTACACCGACAAGTGTTCGGTAGGCACGCTCAGCAGTCTATCAAGGGTCAGCATGTGTGCAGATGCTATGCGTAGCAATGTCATACCGATGCCGCCGCTTTTCGCGGCCCTGGCTTTTGGGCGGGTTGCTTTGGCTTCGCAGTCGTCTTTTTGGTCGTGGGTACTGGTCCCGAAAAGGACGATCTCGACTTTTTAGCGGGGTTTTCGACTTCGTGTCCGCTATCGTCGACGTGTTACATAGTCCTTGATGATGTTTGCAGGATCAGATGGTGCTAGCGCGAACAGACAGTTAGGACGCAAAATTGAACAGGAAGTCCCACCAGCAAGGATCAGCTGGACGGTGAGGCCCACATCGATCTCCTTTCACTTCACCTCACTTCACCCTCACCTGCGAAACCAACGAGCAGGCGACCTTCCCAGAATCCTTCCATTGCATGCTAATGTACTACCTACGCCCACCGAGGCCCTCGCGCGCAAACGGATATAATGCAAAGCAGTCCTAAAAGACTACTATTAATCACTCAGAAATGCTCATCGATAACGCCAGCCTCCAATGCTCCGCTCAAAACGCTGTCAAAGCAGTCCTCGACTGTTGTACTGTACTACCCAAGCCGAAGCCGAGAATCTGTAGACACTGTTACGTGCATGATATTGCTGCCAGCAGCATGTTGAACAATACCTTCCACAGTCTCTCCGTCCTTCAGCCGGCGTCGAATTAGAAAGCCATGCCACTCGTACTCTGTCCAATAGTCTTGAAAGACTCCGGTCGAATGCCAAGAGCCGAGGTATCGAAGCGGTCAACACCCATGCTCTGCAATCAAGTCAGTCACTGTCTCTTCAACCCCAAAACTTTCTGGAATCAGCTCACATCCAAATCCACCTTCCCCGCAAACCAGAACCCAATCACCACAACCAGGTACGTGAAAATCAAGATACTGCCCTTGAAATAATTGCTCTTTCCCTCGCCCACGACCCACCCCATGAGGAACACACTCAAAATCACACAAACCATGTCCCACTGCGGAAAGATCAGCGAGAATGAGTGACTCAGGATCTCCCCCCTTGGGATGAAGTTAGAGTAGATAGCACTAAACAACACCAAGCAGGGGACCTGAAGCAAGATCACTTGGAGGGCGTAGCTGGATCCGATCTCCATCGAGAGGGCAACGTTACCGTTCATGGCGAAGCTGATGGCGTTGAGAAATTCGGTCGTGTTGGGGACCAGGGAGAAGAGAGTGATTCCGAGGAACTTTTCGGGAATGCCAGGGACGGAAGAGAGGACCACATCGACGGTGTCTACCAGAATCTCGGCGATGATGGCGTAGGCGAGGGTCGCACTCATAAGAATTATGGCGGACTTGGTTCGTGACCAGTTGGGAGCGTCGTGGCCTCCGTGGCCTCCTGCAGGCTCTTCGGGTGTGGCAATCGGTTTGCCTGTAGCTGGATCTGGTGGAAGGTCTCGATCGTGAGGCGGCTGAGTCTTGAGGTCTTTATGCGCTTTCGAAGTGTCCTTGTGCAATTGGTGACGGGACGCAGAGGGGTTTCCAGTTGTGGTGGCCATGACACTAGCACGACGAGGTGCCTTTGTCGCATCTCTTGCTGCCACTGTAGCTGCTGTTGCTGCCATCTCGGCTACTTGCTGCACTAGAGCGCGGTTGTCTTCTACGCTAAGTCCATGGATTCTCATGTCGCTAGAAGCTATCGCATCGTTGCCGGAACTCTTTGGCGGGACAATGTGTAGCGCAGCACCGTCGGCACTCGCATCAACGCCATCCTTCTTGGCCTTGTCTGTTCCCGAGTCCTGCACGACGCCAGCTTGCTTCAGGCTGGTGTTGAGAATACGCTTATACATCTGACTTGATCTTATGTCCTCACGCGGCAGCGTGCCCTGCAGAGTCTTGTTAGTGCCAATGTGAGTAGATGCACCCTCGCTGCCAGAGACGGTGAACGGAGCGTGCGTGTGGTGTGTAGGCAGGGCGGCGTGCTCGGCTTTGAACTCCTTCCTCTCCTGCTCAGGTTCGTTGTTCCAGATTATGGCAGCATGCGTCCGGAGTGTGAACAACAAGCCAACCACGTAGGATAGGAACAGGCAGACGGAGCAAAAGTAGATGTATGGCTGCACTGCCTCAACCCAGAACTTGTCGTTGATGTCAGGAACCTGAGCAAAGTAGCATCGACGGCAGTCACGCTCATTCTGGTGGTGGCCGTAGCTGGCGCACTGACGGCAGTTGAGAATGTGTGTGCCGTAGAACTGGTAGAAGAGCGTTGGTCCGAACGCACTGATGACAGCAAAGAGCAGCATTGTTGAGGTGACGCCAGCAGACTTGACGTTGAAGCGCTGCGTCTTTCGCTTGATGGCACCGAAGCACATGGACAGACCAGGCAAGAATAATATTCCTGCAAAAATCGATCCAATAATGCTGCCCTCGACAAGTTGAGACTTGCCTTCGTCCAACGCCACACAATACAGGAAGACTTCCACAATCGTGCTGAAGAATGCGTTGATGGTTGCTCCGACGCCCATCGAGGACTGCGCTGAAATGGACGCCACTGCTTGGCCGATGAAGTATGCAAGCGGGATGATCGAGGCCAGTGCGACCACGAAGACGAAGCCTGGTTCTGTGAACCACATCCTGACGCCAAGGGCTTTGTACAGCACAAAGTAGTCGAATATGGCGAAGAAGACAATGCCGAGCAGATTGATGAGGAAGATGTTGGTGCCATCGATGGTGTACTTCCAATACTTGGTTCCCACTGCACGGTATGTGCATAGCAAGATGACACTGTCGCTGCTGCCTCTGGGCTGTGAAGTGGTGCGTTGGTAGTGGCTGTCAGTGTGGAAGCTCATTGCAAGCGGGTGGCGTCGCAAGTGGTAGAACAGGAGTAGCGTCACTTTGCCCATAGGTATTGTGAAGACCAAAAACCAGCAGATACCGCTAACGATGAACAGGACGGGCGCGATGAGGAAGTAGAAGGACAGGAAGAAAATCACACGGCCGAGATTCCACTTGCCACGTCCAAACAGACGCTTCTTGGTCTTGTTGCGGGCACGTTGAGCAATTGAGCCTTCTCTCCGTTGACGACCCAGCAGGCTGTCAGTCTCGTTCGTGTCAAGGTCAGGCTCTTCCTCACGCCGGCGGCCGATGATAGAACGGTTGATGTCGGTCGGTCCGAAGATGAGGCGGCCTTCTTCAATGTCTCCAGCTTGCCATTGCTCGTACTCTGCAATGTCTCTCCCTTCTCCCTCGTCCTCGTGTAAATATGCCTCGTCGCGCTCCAGCTTGACATACATGCCGAAAGGGTAGAAGAGGTAGTGTGCCAGGTTAATCAGTACGCGACCATACTCCTGGCAGCCAGAGCCTTCGGGTTGGAGTAGAGCGAACAGCAAACACACCGCGCCACCAACAGCAGTGATGAGTGACAGCCACCAGCCGAAGATGAGGGTCCATAGGGCATTGAAGACCCACAACCATCGACTGACATTGCCGCCGGGAGCACTGTGTATATCTCCTTCAGCATTTCGTTGCACAGATCTGCTCTTCTTGTACAGTGCCGGCTTCCATATTCTGATACCGAACGGATGTGTCTCGTTGATGGCTTCTTGTCTGTCCTTGAGCGTGAAGCTCTCGGCATCGCTCAAGTCTGCATCGTCATCTTCCGCATCGGGCGTCTCTACTTGCTCCTCCTCTTCCTCTTCATCACCTTGCAGCGTCTCCTCTGAGCTCGGGTCGTGGTCTCCAGATGACTCACGCCTTATTACAGGCGTAGCGGTAGCATCGTTCCCTGTCGATTGACTTCCCCGGCCTTGGTCATCACTCTCCACTCTTGACAACGCCGGCGGTTGTGCTGTGGGTCGTCTCCGTAATGTGCTTTCTCGCCGTCTGAGTTGTCGCTCGCGTTGTTCTCGATCTCGTTCCCTAACACCTGCCGTTGATTCCCGTCTTTGCCGAAGAGCCTCCTGTTCGATTTCGCTTGCATCGTCATCTACGGAGAACACTTCGCCGCGGTAGGGTAAGACCGATGGTTTCCGCGAGCTGGCCGGTCGTTTGGGTGTCTGTTGCGCCGATGTCTGAGCCTGGATCTGGGTGTGGGAACGGCCTCCACCCGTCGTTGTGGAGGAACCCTGCACGGTGCCTGGGGTGCATTAGCATTGATGACGCTAACAACCAAGACTTGATTGTAGATGAACATACCGTAATTCAGTCGAGGTCTGCTCCTTCGCTCAGTGCCATCGGACTGCAGGCTGCCTTGGCTGGCTTGCATGCTGTGGTAGCTCTGTTGCTGGGACTCGCCCGGGCGGCTTGAGTTGCTCATGCCGAACGACGACGTTGAGGTGCGCCGAGTGGAGGGCGCAGTGTTGGTTGTGGAATGCTGGGCGTAGTCGTAGGTGTCGACTGCCGCGAGCTGAGGTGTTTGAGGCGTACTACCTCGACCACCGCCTGCAGCTGGTCGGTCGGTGTTGTCGTCGGCCATGACTCTTTGAAGCGTCCAGGCTCTAGCGACAACAGAACCGTCTTAGCACGTAACGAATGGCTGGGCACGATGTTGATAGTCTGCGAGGGCCGTATGCAGCCAAGTCGTTATTTACACCACAGCTCTTATCGCGAGATTATGGTGCATCGCTCGCCAACAGTAAGAGCACGTGCGGGCGTGGACATCATATGACAGGCACCTGTGATTACGCAGCAGAGCAGGGTGTTGTCGCGTTTGGCAGACGGAGATGAGTTTCGAGAGCTGCGCGGCGGCAGTTGGCGGGCGCTGTACCAGACTTTGAGGGTTGAAGTGTAGATGTTCGTTTGGATCAGCGATAGCAGTGGTTGCAGTATAGTTAGCGTCAAATTTGTAGGCTAGACCTGCAAGCAGCTGGCCGTTCACGAGCACAGCATCATCTGCCACACACTTGCCCATCCACGCACAAACAGTGGAGCGTTGCTGCGTAGTAAGCTGAAGCTCTTAGGGACTTGGCGAATCGTCGGTGCTTGTTTCCGCCGATATCGACGCCATCCATCGCGTTGCCTGTCGAACGTCCGTCAAACAAGCTTCACGTGCGTCAACAACACCTCCATCAGAATACACTCCATCACATACGGACGTCGCGATCATCTCCCCACTCAAACTGCGAACGGTATCCATCAGCACTGGATCAAGTCCATCGCAGCAAACAGCCGCCACGATGGCGCTCGACACGTTCTTCCACAACAAGATTGAGAGCATGAAGCTCGAGATCATCCAGGGCCAGGCCGTCCTGCGACGACTGGAGGCACAGCGAAACGAATACAACAGCCGAGTGCGACTATTGCGGGAAGAGCTTGGTCTGCTCCAACAACCAGGAAGCTATGTCGGTGAGGTGGTCAAGGTGATGAGCACCAAGAAAGTGCTGGTGAAGGTGCATCCCGAGGGCAAATATGGTAAGAATGAAGCCACGTTCGGAGCTATGCACGCCTGCTGATATTTTTGGACAGTCGTCGACGTGGCGGACAGCATCGACATCTCGAAACTCACAGCCGGCAAACGTGTCACTCTTCTCTCGGACAGCTACAAGCTTTCATCACTCCTCCCATCCTCCGTCGACCCGCTGGTATCGCTCATGATGGTGGAGAAGGTACCGGACAGCACATACGACATGATCGGTGGACTGGACGAGCAGATCAAGCAGATCAAGGAAGTCATCGAGCTGGGTCTCAAACATCCCGAACTCTTCGAATCGCTCGGTATTGCACAGCCAAAGGGTGTCCTTCTGTACGGTCCACCGGGAACTGGAAAGACTCTCCTGGCAAGAGCCGTGGCGCATCACACAGACTGCAAGTTCATCCGTGTCTCTGGTTCGGAGTTGGTGCAAAAGTACATCGGTGAGGGATCGCGCATGGTCAGAGAATTGTTCGTCATGGCAAGAGAGCATGCACCTTCCATCATCTTCATGGACGAAATTGATTCCATCGGCTCGTCTCGTGTGGAAGGCTCATCTGGAGGTGATTCGGAAGTGCAGCGAACTATGTTGGAGCTGCTCAACCAGCTGGACGGCTTCGAGCCGACCAAGAACATCAAGGTCATCATGGCCACCAACAGACTCGACATCCTCGATCCTGCGCTTCTCCGACCCGGACGTATCGACCGAAAGATCGAGTTCCCACCGCCAACCGCCGAAGCACGAGCCGACATTCTGCGCATCCACTCGCGAAGCATGAACTTGACAAGAGGTATCAACCTGATGAAGATCGCAGAGAAGATGAATGGGTGCTCGGGAGCTGAGCTGAAGGGTGTGTGCACAGAAGCTGGAATGTACGCTCTGAGAGAGCGGAGAGTACATGTCACACAGGAGGACTTCGATCTGGCCACGGCCAAGGTGCTGAATAGGCACGACGACAAGGAGATGAGCTTGAGTAAGCTGTGGAAGTAGAGGGAGCGTATGCAAGAGCGCATAAAGCTTGCATGTATCATACTGTAACGCATAGAGCAGAGCGAGGCAAGCAAGTGAGTCCGCAGTCTCGCGAGGGCGCCGGAGTGAAGCTGTGAGAGCACATGGTCAAGACTGCCCTCGCCTCAGTTTTGCCAAAACAAATCTTAGGAACCCTACAGATGCTGCTGACATGTCAAGTCCTTGTTCTCGGCCGCCTCTAGCTATCGATCTCGAATGGGAATAGCATCAGCTATCCTACTCAACACATCCCTCATACATCCACCAAACATGACCTCGAAGAGTGATCCTGCTAGTGGGCGAGCGCTCCTGTCACGATTGACCCTAGCTGCGGAAGCATGTGATTCAAGCTATGGTTGCCTCATTCCAACCACGCTGAACGAGGCCTCCACGATCTCACACGTATCGCTGACGTCTGTGGTCTACGTTCCGACCTCGCATATCTAAGACACTCAACTTCAGCGAAACAACTTCCAGCAGAACAAGCTTCAACGAGCCATATTCAGCAATCCGCCAGCACGACTGCAAATAACCGCGCGGCAAAGCGTCGACGGTATGTGAGCCAAATAGCAGGTTCCTTTGAATTCGCTAACTCTCCAACAGCATATACGGGAGTGATATGGTCACTCTGAAGATCGGCTATTCGGACTTTCTGCATATTCATCGCGCTGTCTACGATAGATCTCGACTGTCTCATGCGGTGTCGGCTCGTCCAGTCGATGCCGTCATAGATTACTACGATTTCGACAATATCGATCGAATCAACGCAATAGAGATCGACAATGAGTATAGACGCTCCACCGTTGCAGGCTACGTCGATTGGTTGTACCACCACGAAGTTAGGGGCTATCAGGATGGATACAGGCCAATGTATCGCCAGCTGGCGCTTCTCTACATCTTTGGCTACAAGGCCCAAGACACCGAGTTCTGCGATGCTGTATTGGAGACGATCATCAAAGCTATCGACGAGCCGATACATATTATCGTCCACTGCTTACCGAACTTGAAAATCGTGACGCTGGTGTACGAGGAGACTGCTGAGCACTGTGCTTTGCGACGCTTGCTTGTGGATTGTGTCGTTGAGTACGGAAGGGAAGATGCGCTCGAGGAGGTAGTAAAGAAGGGGCCCTCGGAGTTCGTGGTGGACTTGTTGAAGAAGTACGCGCAGGTGAAGCAGCAAGATGGGCAAAAGTCATTCTGGGAGAGAAGTGAGGAGTGGTTGAAGAAGGCGTGATGCATTATCAGCTGTTGGCGACGAGGTACCCATGCCAGTCCTGCGTGAATGCAAGCTTCGGAAAGCGCTGCTGACATGTGATTAAGGGCTGTTGCAAAGTGAGGCTTCAGCTCGAAACGGACAAATATGAGTCACCTCACTTCTTCTCACTCACTTTCATCAAATCATCCACCTCTCCAACATCAAATTCGAAACACTACCAGTCTGCCCAACATCATATCCAGCCGCAATCCACTTTATCCAACAATACCCGTCCTACCACCGTAACGATGTTCTTCGAGAACAGTCTGATCAAGAAGAGACAATGGTTCGTGCCCAATACTGTTGTGCGACGCTCATACTGACTGACTGACTCCATCAGAACCGACTCAATGGCTACTGCAACGTCCTCCGAGGACGGCCCCGCTAAGATAAGACAGCGGTACGTACATCTCAACGACACTGCTCAGCGTCCATATTAACGACATACGCCAGCCAATCCAGCTCCATTATTGTTCTCGAAATCGGCAAGAACGCTCACCCCTTCAACGTCCACTCAGAGTATCTCCGCGACCACTCGCCTGTCTTCAACGATCTGCTCAGACACAGCTGGATCAAGAAAGCCGTCCACGAGATTGTTCTCCCAGACGACTGTATCGATGTGGTCGGCACATACGTCAACTGGTTCTACAGCCGAACCCTTAAGTTTCAACTCAAAACTTCATCCACTGGCACTACCAGCCCAGATCACAACCTTTTCGTGGCGCTATACTGTTTCGGTGAAAGAGTCCGAGCGATGCGTTTTGCGAGACCATCTCGTCGCACACGCTGCAGTACAGCCAAAAGCACGACGGTACTCCAGAAGACAGCGGTATGCGACCTTGCCTGGTTGAGATGTACGCTGACGAGATGGGGCCTAACTGGGACTTCGACCAGGATGCTTATCCGTTAGCCTTTGTCATGGACCTGCTTCGTGAAATGGTCCTACGTAGAGAGCCGAGGCAGCGGTATAATTACGTGAGACGGGAGAAGTGGCTCAAGTTCTGACGAACAGCGGAAGTAGCTAGCTGTAGCTTGAGCGCAGAACAGGAAGGGCGGTGGCTACACGACCACTTCGCTCACAGCCAACGATTCAATAACCTTGGAAGACTAGCCAGAGACAAGAGCATTCGGTCTGGCACTGCGATGGTGCTGGTCAATCGAGCTGTTTGTCTAGGCCTTGCTTCAGGCACGAATGCAGACTTCCTCGACATTCACCTCTCTCGACACGACCAAAGCTGCGAATGCTACTAGATTTTGCTCACCATTCTTTACAGTTCCTAGAAGACAACCTATGCACCCTCACCGACCATAACTACCACTAACGACACGACTAGCATGACGGACGAACAGCAAGCGACGAAGCGCAGGCGGTGAGTGACCGGAGCAAACGTGTATCATGCAAGACCACAAAGCTGACACACGACAGATACACAAGCAACACTATCACCATCAAAGTCGGCCCCGACCTCGTCGCCCTGACTGTCCACGAAGACCGCCTTCGCCAGAGTTCCAACTATTTCAAAGCCACTCTCAGTAGGAGCTGGTGCGAAGACCAGACCCGCGAAACCACCCTCAAACATCACAGCCTCAACACACTCCTTACCCACATCGACTGGCACTATAACGGCGCCATTCAAAATACTATTGCTCCCTACGATCCCTCACAATCGATCCAACTCGCGAAGTTCTACGTCTTTGGCGAGTACGTTCAAGATGCGAAGTTCTGTGATGAGGTAATCTCTGACATTCTACGCTACATTGACACGAAGGACCGGAATGGGAAGAGTCAGTGTCCTGGGCCGAGATTTGTAAGAGTGGTATACTAGGGCACCGCAGAGAGGTCGCTCACCAGGAGGCTAGTGGTTTGTCTGTATGAGGATAGGGCAAGTGAAAAGGCTTTTGAACAAGGGAGTGAGTGTCCGGAGGAGTCTCTGTTGGATTTGGCGAGGGAGTTCGTGGAGAGGAGGGGCGACGTGAAGGGGATGAGGTTTTGGGATCAGAGGGAGAAGTGGTTGAAGGAGATTTGAGGTCCCGGAAGAGCGTCTTGTATGCTTGGGTCTGGCTAGACCTCACAATGAAGATGCTGCTGAAGTCGAGGAAGCATTAGATGAAGCTCGAGTAAGATTCGGTCGCTGAATCTCGGGTGGGACAGGGGACTCATAGTGACTCGAAGTTGACTGCAGACAAGTGCCTGAAGTTATCGTGGTACTCATAAGGCTGTGTCGGATGGTGAAGCTCGAAGCGCTAGATGGGGACGCTTGACACAGTAAAGTAGCGCAGTGCATGGTACCAGGCTCACCGGATTGCGGATGGACTGCAGTACCTCAGCTCCTCGGAGTCATTGCAATGGGAGGAAGCGCTGTATAGATCAAAAGCAGCTCGATCGAATGTTTTCGTGAGTGCTTAAAATTCCGCCTACCGTGATCAAAGATCTCTTGGCATCATGTGAAGAACACGCAGCTCGGCTGGCGGGCCGTGGATCGCGGGAAGACAGACACTGCCATCAACCTCACCTCCGCATGTCGCGCTTCGAAACACACCTTCCAGTTGACGATCGCAGAACACACATTCGGCCTGCACTTGCGGCAGCCTAACACATCTCTCTCCACTACGAAGGTTCCATCGCCAACACACGTCGCCGCCATGACAGAAGGTGATCTACCAGCGAAGAAATCGAAGTACGTTGCGCGCGACCGAAATCAGCGACAAATTGACTCATCTGCTAACGTCTCTGCCACCACAGGTTCTCTGGTGGCTTTGTCACTATCCAGGTCGGGAAAGGAGAGAATAGCCAAGATGTTCAAATTCATGAGATCATTATCAAGACTAAATTCGACTAATTCCGCAAAGCGTTTGATTCAAAGTGGGAAGAGGGCAAGGCACGTACCATCGAGCTTCCAGAGGACGACGTCGAGATCATCGAGGCTTACGTGACTTGGCTCTACGGTGGTGCTATCGTGAATGTGGACGAGCCTAAGACCGCATCACTGACTGCACCTCTGTCAAAGTGTTACGTCTTCGGGGAGAAGATTCAGCACAACGAATTCTGCAACGCAGTCATGAAGACACTGATCGCAAGGTGCAAGCTGGTCGACACCTACCCCACGAATGCGGCCGTGACTGTCATCTATATTGGTACCCCGAGTGGCTCCCCCGCTCGCCGCTTCATGGTGCATACGCACCTGCACTATGGCAGAGAGTCCTGGTTGGCCACCGATGTGGATACACACCATCCCGACTTCCAACTCGATCTAGCACGGGCTTTCATGAAGAGTAGGCCGCAGCCGTCCTCAGAGGATTTCGGAGCGAACGAGGCACAGTGGATGAAGGAGGTATAGCTTCAGCGGCACATAACAGCTGCAAGCCGTCACGAGGACGGGTAAGAAACACGGTAGAGCAGTGCAGCATACACTTCCGACGGCAACTCTGGAGGCATGACAAGCCTTGCCATGAATAACATCGAGTAGGGCGATGCAAATGCAAACTCCATCCTAGCGAGAAAGCAGAAAGCATGGCGTGGTGGAGCTCAAGAGCCGACTCAAGCTACTGTCCTGACTTCACAGTACCGCATAAAGCTCGTAAAGAACTGTGCTCCAGCAATCCTCACTCGCCTACCTCCCTTGTCGAACCAGAGTCCAGCCATCAGGTCGCAACCTCTTTCGTGGAGAAATACGTCGTTGATTAGATCGCAACCTGCCACGCGAACAAGAAACTACCAGTCGTGGGTACCATAGTCTTTTCCGTAATGGACTATGCTTGGTATGGCCGCATGCACCGGGGTATGCGGCTTTTCGCCCGACATGGCCAGACTGGGTGATTTGAGCCATAACCAAAGTAACCCCTTAAGACATTCCAGAACCTCGTTGATCAATGAGTCCAGTCGCTGTGGTAAGGCTTGTGAGGTCCAGACTGTGGATTTATGTTCACGTCATGCGCTCCATTGTGAAATAGGACTACAGCCGAGGGCTGTCTGAGCTGCGGTCACAATCCATCTGCAGTTTAGTCTTTGGTACAGCAGTGAAAGCGCTCATTCGCGTCGCTGTCCTCGTCGGCCGAATTGCACGACTATGAGTAAGTCAAGTTGCTGCTATCGCTGGAGCAGATGATCGACCGAACGTGGCCGAAATGTCTGTTCCATGGGTGCTCGCGAGATGAAAAACGTCTACAAGAAGTCGGACCGCGTTGTTTAAATCTTATAACGTCCCTCGCTGGCAATGCAGTCTATCACGAGGGGCTTCCGTCGAAGTCTCAAAGACCGTCAGGCAGGCGTCTCTGAGGAGACCACTGAACAACGATGAAGTGGTTTCTTCGATCACGCCCTGGGAATGGCATCGATCCGAATATCATTGCAGGTCCAAAACGATGGATACGTCTTCTAGTAGACGGCATGCAATAGATAGTAGACCCTAAAGCAGAAGGCACCGAGAGATGCAAGGAAAGACATGCAAGAAAAGACATGAAGTGGCGAACACAACTTCTCCTCCGAAGAATTCTTGCGGGTTCCCGAGGCCTGTCTAAATGCCATCAGCTCCTATTGCCGAGTCAACTTGACTAGCTCCCACCAAGTCTTACCGATAGCACATCAACATTCCGTCCATGTCCATCAATTTCCAGTCGGCATGCCAAGGATACCACGATTTAGCTCATCGTTGGCATACGCGTATATGCAGTACACTCACACGGCCTTACCGCGCGAAGGATTTTCTTGCGGCTGACACTCCCCAAAGATCACGTACGCGGCCTGTCTGCCGCAGACTATATGTCGTGCGACGTCCTCGGGAAGCCGTGATGCATGCACTTTTGCATGAGGGCTGAGCTCTGTGCTTAGAACACCTTGTGAGGGTTGATGAGGTATTACAGTCTGATGAAGACACTGGAGATTGAGCGAAGGAGCATACATTCTTTTTGAGAATCACAAAATTGGACAAAGAGCGCGTTTCAACGGCGGAACGCTGTTGACATCCCCAAATTTCCGGCAAGGACCAACAAGGTGCTGGTAAGTCGTTGATTTCACTTTCGATTTGGAGCGAGCGAAGAGAGAGCATTGCAACGCTCGATGAGACTGTACCACCTCTTGGAAGGACATCTCCCATGCTCCTCGCCGTCATGGCAAAGCAGCCCTGGATCCTGACTACCTTACTGGCCCTGTCCGCCCTTTCAGCCGCCACCATGGTCATGCATGTATCCCTCTCGTCCCCCAGGCACCTCCTCTGCACGGCAGCACCTCTGATATGTCGTTCTCCCTCCTCAACACGCCTACAACATTTCACTGCCTCAACCTCAACAACACCTTCAGCAACCCAAACACCACAATAATCCCTCAGCTTCCAATACACTCTCTTTAATAACACTGCTTCCTTCAACTACAGCACAAACTACTCCCAAATCTCCTACCTTCAGCCATCGTCTTCCTCTTCCCAGCTGTCCGGCAACTTGACTTTCAAGACCTACAACGGCCTTAATTGAGTACAAATCGCCGAGTCGGATGGATTGATTGAACCGTGGACGGAGTGGAATTGTGGGACTTCTAGCTCCAAATGCTCGACGCTGCCGTACTCGGTCCGGAGCTCTGAGATTGGGCCAGAGAGTGAGAAGGAGAGGAAGGGGAAGTGCGTGGTTGCGGCGGCGTATGGAAAGGAAAGTGGTGCTGGAAACTTTAGGGTGGCGGAATGGGTAGTGTTGGTGGTGAGGCTGGGAGTCCCGGTTTGGATTTGGTGGTAGGGGGTTGGGAGCAGGGGAGGAGCTGATGGAGACTTACCTCATTGTGCCCGACTTGTCTTGCTCGTTGGGCATCAAGACAACAACAGTGGTTGCGTGCTGAACTTGACCTTCTCCGCCGGCTCCATGAAATAAGGAACAGATGATGAGGGATAAGTCATGCAGGGCATGGTTTGGGGGCGTTGGAGCGCAACGCTGTAAGCGCACCATCTCGAAGACCAGGCGCCGCGGAAGCAGTTCTGACAAGGGAGGCAGGCGATGCAAACAGGGCAACAAGGTCGGCATACAGGCAGTCACACCAGGGCGACGACGATATGCAACAGTGACGGGCTACGCCGGTCATGCACGCCTAAGGGAGCCACATGAAACTCGAAGAGGTGAATGAAACTACTGGCATTGGAGATGTGATCTACCAGAAAGCCGTATTCATTCCATGCCAACGCTTCTTCTTGCTCCCCAGCGGCTGTTCAAAGCCCGCCGATGCTGTTTGCCACGCCTTTCCATCTAGTTATCATCATCAGTCTTGGGAGCTCTCTTGTAAAGCTCAATCGCGCGCTCGCTACAGCCAGCTTGATGCCGGCCAAGCATGCCGATCTAATCGGACCTCGCTGTGAGTCCGTGAAGTGGTGAATGTCGACTCTCTCCGGTAACGCCGTCGCTGATGCAGTGAAGTTGTAAAAAGCAAGTAATGAAGTCTGTGAGCCATGGTGGTCACTTTCGTGTGCAGTGACTGATCTGTGACGGATCTGTGTTCGGTGTCGTAGCCAGTGTGCGCTGACCTTGGAGGTCGTGAGGCGGCATCGACCTCTGTTGGTACATTGTTGGTGATACAGGATGCCTTGGGGGTTGGTCGAGGCTGGTGTCCCGAGCCGAGATATTTATGTCTTGCGGAAGTCTGAGAGCACAGGGTAGATGAGCTCAAAGGCTTGGTAGATCTCCTCTCGAACTTTCGCGCCGGTAAGCACAATCTTGCCCGACACGAAGATGAGGAGCACAATCTTGGGCTTCATCATGCGGTAGATGAGACCAGGGAAGAGCTCAGGCTCGTAGGATGAGAACATGTGATGGCGACTTGCAAGACCCTCCAGGCGAATGGGGAACTTGATGTCGCAAGAGCCGAC
>KZ108266.1:10304-55251 GCA_002116355.1 Dothistroma pini CBS 116487 | reverse complement strand
AACGACCATCTTGCCCGATGCGAAGATCAGAGCAGTGGTCTTGGGCTCTCGAATGCGCATGATGACGGCAGCGAAACGCTTCGGGTTGTACTCGGCGTTACGCGCGTGCAGTGCGATAGTCTTGAGATCCAGTCGGCAGTCCAAGTTGACGGTCGCGACAATGTTCTGTAATGTTGGCACGATACCACTTACACCAGTGTTTGTCTGAGCAGTCGCGGGTGTCGCAGCAGGTGTGACGACGCCTTGCTGTTGCTGCTGTCCGTTTGGTGCGACAGGCTTCTGCGTTTGCGAGCCATTCTCGGAGGGTGGTGTGAGTTGCGATGGTGGGACGTTGCCGTACGAGAGAGAGTTCGGCGCGGTGAAAGCCTTCGCCTCGGCCGCATTCTGCGGGGTGTACATCATGGTATCCATGATGGCGGTGATGTTTGGGTATGCGCTGTGCTGCGACACTCGATGCGATCCGGTGGCAATCGCGCGCGCGCTATCGCAATCTGAGGCGGCGGTGGTGAGATATTTGAGATGCGCAGATCGCTCTAGTAAAAGGGTCCGCGCGGTCGATGAGGGCGGTGATGGTGTCGCGGTGAACTGTGGGGCGGTTGGCAAGAGTATCGCTGGCCTGCAGTTCTGCCCTCACCGGTGGTGGTTGGTGTTGAGGAGAAGGTTGGCTTTCGAAGAAAGAGGTTAAGGGTGGGCGACGCTCGGGCCACCTGGTGCTTTCCGAATGCGCGACAAAAGGAAGCGCTCTTTCCTTCACAACGAACGCAAATTAACGGAGAGCTCGTGAATCGCAAGGCAGTGACACCGATGCTTCGATTATTCACTACGTAGAGGCACGTTTGTGCAATGTGGCGGATGTCGGGGGTAGAGGAGGATGTCGTGGAGGAAAATCTCGACCAAACCAGCTGCGCTTCGGCGGCTAGCAAGGTGGGCGAGCAGCCGCTTTATATATCGCCAGCTGGCAGACTTTCTGTGGAGAGATGCGCCAAGGCGCTACTCCTGAGCAAAAGTCTAATCGGATCCTTGCACGCGCCTTCCTTGACACTGCTACTGACGTGCGATCGTATCTGTCGCGTCTTGCAAACACCGTGAATGATGCCAACAATGCGGTTTTGATATTCATCCAGACGCGCACTGCGACTTGGCGATATACTGCACGACTGTTACACTCCCCAACGATATCCCGCCCGACGAATTCGACGCGAAATAACCGCTCCTCTCTGACCGGCTATGACTCACAGCATCCGTCATCTCACTTTGCGACAGCGAGAAACTTCCAGCTTCGCACAGCAGCAACAAGAGCATGCAAAACAGCGACTGTGTGATACACGCAACCGCCGCAGCATAGTTTGCATGTCATGATGCACCTACGACTGTCAGCTCCATGCATGTCTATGTGCATTTGCCGAGTAATTTCATTCATAATGACTGCTTGCTTTTGCGAGGCGAGGCTATCAACGGATGAGGCGACCCGCTTGCGCCGCGCGTCTGTCGCGTCTTGCATCGGATCGGCTGAATCTTCTCGCCTCGCTGCTTCATCGCACTTGCGCCATCTTGTATGCAGTTCAATGCCAGTAGGAATGCCGTTTGATGTGCGCACGCGATCTTCACAAAGATTCGCCGAAAGCTTTACCATCTGTTGTGGGTCTGATCATCACAAGTAAGCTGATAGCCTTTAATTTCCTCCTGCCGCTAGCGAGTCCCACGATATGATTCGACGAGACTATCTCGTAGCCTACTCGGCCCACCGCGCCGCCTTTCGGCCTTCCTCCTTTCCCATCACAGTGGCACTCCACTCTGAGCTACTCATACGACTCCAGGCGTAAACGGCAATACTGCATCGACTGCATCCGCGCCGCACCGAGGCAGCGACACTGGAATGCGTTGCTTGTGATACGGGCAGAAGAGGCAGCAACGCGGCGATGCTGGAAGATCGAGCGACGATACGAGCCGCAGAGGCCGCTTTCCATGCCTCAGGACCCCGCGCGAGCGCCTTTCGACATCGACTTGCGCATGCGAAATGTGACGGCGAGCAGCAGAGACCGCCTACGAGACTTCGACTTGACTGCGAACGATAACCTCATAACCCAACATCTGACGGCCCAGCGACCAGGTTCACAACATGGGAGATCCCACGAATTTGCCCAAATGATCATTCCACGCAAAGCGAACACTACAATCATCGGCAAAGAACTTCGAGCTCATGCGTGAGCTCATGCGACAGTCAGATGTCCGGCATCTGAGCAACGCAGTCTTGCTTGTCAACCTTTCCTCCTTCACCAAGCCGATGACCCGCCCGGATATCAGCGCTTGCGAGAAAAATCGGAAAACGTCTGACGCGACCAGATATTGCCTGTTGAAGGTTTTGCTTGGACACAAGGATGTTCCTAGGGCTTCGGCAAGTCGAACATCATCTCGGAAAGTGCTCGACATTGCGGTAGATCATCTTTCTTACCGGCAAGCGACTTGCCGGTCGAATCAGTATGAAATGTGGTGAAGACTCTTTGTCTGTTCTTCATCGATCAGATTGCTTCCAGTAATTGGTCGGAGAAGGCTTCCGCAACTCCTGCGTCATCACTTCTGCGGTGTAATATTGCCTGCAGTGCGACTTCAACGCCCACCCGTCGCACCTCGCGTGTTGCGCTCTGTCACAAATGACCTCAACAGACGAAATGTCATGGAACACGTCAGATTCTGTCACGCTACAGCAATGACCAGAGTCTTTGACTTGATGCATGGCGTAAGTGAGTGAAGGCGGTCGTACTGTCTGAGTTGAACGCTCCCTGCTTTCTCGTTCTGGCACACATCTCATCTACACTCTCAAGGCGTTGGCCCTTCGTCTTATGCAGTATTGGACAAGGGGGCACTCGACCAGCTTCACGACGAGCTTAGTCCCTTGAAAAGACGCAGAAAGCGGAGCGTGAGTCACATGTGGCGCATAAGGAGGAGGCGAAGCAAGCCAAGCAGCACGCGGAATCATCGTCTCCTCCGACACAGATCTGCCGGTCCGTTTGGGCGCCGCTTCGAACGCCGAGACGACGAAAACTGTTGAGAAGGAGGGAGGCGCGGTGGACGGCTGGGTTTTAGTGTATCAGGTTCCCCGAGTCGGCGTTCAACGTAGTCTTCAATTTCTAGAGTGCAACAGGAAGAGCAAGCTTTGTGCTATGATACCACCCCGTCCTTCTTCAACGCTTCAATATCACCGGATCCCATTCCCAACAGCTCCGACAATACCTCATCTGTATGCTGGCCTAGCGTCGGGGGTGATGTTCTAATACTCGGTCTGGACTGGGAGAACTTCACAGGTGGACTGACGAGCTTCATTGGTCCGCAGGAGGGGTGGTCGACTTCTGTTACCATGTTGCGGAATTGTGCTGTACGTCGTTAGTCCTTGCTCAAGAGTCGTGAGGCTGTGTGCAATACTTACTATGCTCATGCTCCAAAGTCGCCTTCACATCATTAATCGGCGCATACGGCATCCCACTCCCCTCAAAAACTTCCAACCACTCCTTCGTCGTCTTCGTTGTCGTAATCTCCTCAATCATCTCCTCCAGCTCATCCCTCCTCTTCACCCGATCCGCATTCGTCCTGTACCTCTCATCAACTGCCCACTCCTTCTTTCCTAATTTCTCACACAGCACACCGAAAAGTCTGTCATTCCCACCCCCAAGCAGAATGTCCCCGTCCTTGGTTCTGAATCCTTTGTAGGGCACGATGGAAGGGTGCGCAGTGCCCCAGCGACCGGTGTCGGGTTTGCCGCTGATGAGGCAGGACGATGCGATGTTTGCTAGGGTGGCGATTTGGCAGTCTGCTAGAGAGACGTCGATGTGTTGACCCTGACCCTTGTTTTTGCCGCGGGCGATGAGGGCCGCCATGATGGAGTTGGAAGTGTAGAGGCCGGTTGTTAGGTCTGTTACTGCTACGCCGACTTTTGCGGGTGGGCCGTCGCGGTGGCCCGTTATGTGCATGAGGCCCATTTCGCTGGGGATGGTCAGTGAGGACGACATTGGGCGGAGAGAGGGAGGGCTGGAACGTACGCTTCAACCATGACATCGTAGCCTGCGCGTTTACTGTGAGGTCCTGTCTGGCCATAGCCTGTTATGCTGGCGTAGATGATTCCTGGGTTGACTTTGGAGACAGAATCGTAGTCCATATTGTACTTCTTCAGAGCTCCTGGAAGGTAATTCTCAACCAAGACATCACAATCTTTGGCTAGTTTGTGCAAGATTTCAACACCGGCTGGAGACTGGAAGGAGAGGCCGATGGATTTCTTGTTGCGGTTGACGGCGAGGAAGTAGGCACTTTCGCCTTGGCCTTGCTGGCCACTGTCTTCTTTGTAGGATGCATATGGCGGTCCCCAGGCACGAGTGTCATCGCCACGGGTTGGGTGTTCAATTTTGATCACTTCTGCTCTGGATTTGATTCAGCATGTGAATGCATGGCAGCAAGACCTGGGGATGGTCGTACTGAAGGAATCAAGCATACCCAAGATCGCCCAGGATTTGTGTACAATATGGCTGTGAGATGTGAGCACAGATTTCGACCGACACCCGGAGTTCACGTACACCAGCTAATACTCTGGTCATATCAAGCACTCTTATGCCAGCCAATGGCAATGCAGCAGAATTGTCTGCTGCTGGTGTCGCTAGCCATCGTCTTTGCTGTGAAAGTGCTCGGCCCGTGACCTGGGATGATGAGGGACGGCTCAGAAGTCGTAATGACCTTTGCAACGGCATTGAGAAGATACGTACAAAAGTGTACAACAAGTCTCTCAGCTACATCGACATCGAAGCATTTGTTCCTGCATCTCGATAGCCGGAGTGCCGTTCCTCACGATCAACGCCTCGGTTCGGCTACCACATCCCGACATCGGCAAGTGAATGACCGTTACGCTAGTTTCATCAGACACACGACATCTCTCCCTCACAACGACACCAGCCAAAATGTTTACCGGCATCGTCGAGAAAATCGGCAGTATGTCCTTGTCCGCATTGCTTTACACGACGCTGCGCTGACCATACAGCCAGCCGTCTCCAAACTCGTCCAGCACGATGAAACATCCTCAGGCGGCGGAGGCACCTCCCTCACCATAAGCGACTGCGCCGAAGTCCTCGATGACTGCCATTTGGGAGACAGCATCAGCATCAATGGCACATGTTTGACGGTGACTGAGTTCGAGAAAGATTCATTTAAAGTGGGCGTCTCGCCCGAAACGCTACGACGCACGAATTTGGGTTCCTTGAAGGAGAGCAGCGGAGTGAATCTCGAACGTGCAGTGAGCGGCAGCACGCGTATGGGAGGGCACTTCGTGCAGGGACATGTAGACACCATTGCTACGATCCTCAAGACTACGCCAGACGGTAATGCCATCACATTCCGCCTGCAGCCGAAGGACAAGAGCGTGCTGCGATACATTGTTGAGAAGGGATACGTCACGCTCGACGGAGCTTCCTTGACGATCACGAACGTGAACGATGACGAGGGTTGGTGGGAGGTGATGCTTATTGCGTACACGCAGGAGAAGATTGTGATGGGCAACAAGAAGGAGGGCCAGGATGTGAATGTCGAGGTTGATATGGTGGGGAAGTATGTGGAGAAGAGTGTGAAGGCGTATTTTGAGACGAATGCTGGGGATGGAGGGGCGGTGTTGGAGAAGATGGTCCAGAGGATTGTGGACGACAGGCTGAAGGGGAAGTAGAGATGGTATGGAAGCAATGATTGAACAATGTGCTTCTGCTACGTCTCACTCGCCTCAGAACGTATCATGCCATCTATTGATATGAGGATTTTCGCTCCTTCCTCACAGCACGAAGCGATGCAGCTGTTGCCTAGCACACGATGTGAAAAGTATCTAACTTAGCCCAACGCTCGAACCACTTCATCTCAACCCAACGTCATGCTATGAAGCGCGAGCACGATCACAGCGAGACCAGCGAAGACGACAAGCGCCCAAGGCCAGCCATGAAGGTCTTCAACCTTGGTGGCGACCGCGCAACCACCATCGGCGACAACACTGACACCGAGATCCAAATCTACGCCTGCTCTGCTGTCCTGGTCAAAGCCTCGCCACAATTCGCTTCACTATGACAGACCAGCGAGATCGTGACTGACCTGTACTTTCCTCAAGACAGCCCAGTGGCCTTCACGCTCCTGGTGATGATTCTGTACCACTGCTACGACAGCACTACGCCACTAGGGCCGTCGCAGCTGCTAGGTGCGGGACTCTTTCACTTCATGTTCTGGCAGCCGACTGACGTGAACGGTAGAATTCGCCGTAATTGCCGGCAACTATGGCTGTGTCAATAGGATCAAGGGAACAGCAGGTCTCTTTCCACCAGAGACGATGGTGGCGTTCATCACAAGACCAACGGAGCAACCCGCGATCTCGCCGTCTCAGCTACCTCCTCAATGACCACGTGCTGTTCGAGAAGTACACCCGCCTCCTGCTCCTCACTACCGACACAACACTGGCACTGGCAACGAGCGCAGTGGGCAAGATGCTCTCAGCCACAGCATGGTGCACGCTTCCTCCCGCTCCCAACACAGCGACCTCACTGACATAATCCACAGTATCCCTCGAATCCCGCCGCAGCACACCAGTGAAAGGTTTCCTCCGAGCTCAACCCTTCCTACTCCGCAACCCCTGCCGCTTCATCGACATCCGCTGCGCTCGGACGACCGTCTTTCACCACAACTTGCTAAAAGCCGTCGGCGACGTCGGACTGGATGATCTCGGTGGTGATACTCTGCAGGTGGTGTTCCAGAAGGTGGCGAACTTGGAGTATCCGAAGCTGGGGAGCCAGACGCATTGTAGGGAGTGTGGTGGGCACAGGTATTCGCATGATGGCGGGAAGTGGGACAGGGTTAAGGCTGTTTTGGAAGAATATTGTGCGGCTTTGTGTTTGGATTGTGTGCTGAGGGAGAGGGTTGAGGGGGAAAGTGATGAAGTTTGTAGGATCGAGCATGCGTAGAAGTGTCGTCTCTGCTGGCACTGTCAAGGGGCGTAGGCGTTGGGCGAAGGGACGGCCATGTCTAGGATCAGTGTCAAGCCACGGGAAGATGCCGAGGACTAAGTGTAGGAAGAGGGCGTTGTATGATTCAGTTTCGGGTCGAGGGCCTATGCCGAGGAGAACGCGTAAGAACAAATCGGTTCGCAAGCAAGCACCCAGAAAGTCATGTTGAAGACAGAGATGAATTCAAATTTTCTGCCTATTCGGAATGATCATTGCCCTTTGCACGCCGGAACGCCTTCGCTGAAATTCAACATTCGCACTCGCACCATCCAAGTGCTCACGGTCAGGTAGGGTAGTCGCCAGCCTGAAGCTCTCAACTGATGACTCCTTTTCCTCTCAGAGGTTCCACTGCTGTGCATCGAGGCCACGAAGGGCACGGCTAATACTATAATGTCTGTCTGAGGTACTGCTCTCTCCGCTGCCCCAGCAGTTTCAACTCTCGAATGGCATATCTCTTGTGCTTGCAGTGATGTTGCGGATGGTCGTTTGTGAGAGGATGTGTGTGATGTATAACTGGAACGCATCGCTCTTCTTCCCAGATTATCTATTCCCTTGCTTGATTATATCACGCTCCGCTGGGTTGTATCGGAGGAGCTTCTCAATGAGGTCGACGTGGGTGAGCATCATGCGGCGGCAGCAGTAGCGGTTCAGGCCGAGCTGGTCCATGGCGTCGCTGTAAAATATCGTGTCAGTCTGTGACCTCCAGGTACGCTTCACTTCTTAGGTGGTCGGGGTGTTCCAGTTTGTCGCGTGCGCTCGGTGCTTGCAGTTCGAAGTGAGAAGAAACGAACTATTTAGACGTACCCGTCAGACATGGTATCTCCATTCTCTTGAGGTGTGCCGATCAGCTCAACATAGCGTTCATAGAGGTCTGCAATGACCTGTGGATTGCCGTGGTCAGTAGGCGCATGGTGCTTGGTGATCGCGATTATTTACCTTTCCACACGAGAAGCAGCGGATTGGAATGATCATGGCCGCGATTGACCCGGTGTGAAGGCTTGTGGTGGTTATGGTCTGCTTGTTGCGATTGCGAAAGATGTAGTCGAGTCTGGACGGACTTATCTCGACAATCTGCTGAGTCAGCGTTGAAACTTTTTGGACGTGTTCGAAGCTTTCTCGACATTGAGATCGGATGCACTCGACCATTCACTGACTGTCGGCGCTTGTACACCCCCTGCCAGGAGGACAGTTCCACACATGGCGAGAGATACAGCAAGAAAGCGCAAGCTTGAACAGGGTCAACTCGATCAGACAACGACACCGAAACGCATGAAGGCATCCAAAGGCGACTCCAACACGAAAGCAACCTCGAAGACGAACGGCTCTGACAGTCCTCAGGTGATCATTACACGGCAAAGCACTCCTAATGCTGCAGTGCCTCCCAGTACGACTCCGGAACTGAGCAGGTCGCAAAGAAAGGCGGCTACCAAAAAGGCGAAACGAGATGCTGAGTCGTTTTTGAGGGACATGGCCCGAGAGATACCTTCGTCGAGTGCGGAACAGGTCGAAGAAAAGCCCACTTCGAAGTTTCAGAAGCCGAAGTACAGGAAGTATGCCGAGGATATGGACGACGATGGGGACGAGATCCGAGTTGCCGCGCCAGCCAAGGCGAATGGGATCAAGATAGAGTCGCAGCCAGATGTAAAGATGGAGGAGGTGGGGCAAGCAGAGCCTGGTACAACGCAGACAAGGTCAAAGAAAAGTAAGAAGAGAAAGTCACAGCAGGGAGATACTTTGGTGCCAACACAGGACACGCACGAGCAACGAAATTCGGCAGCGGAAGTGCTTAACACTCCATCAAGCAGCAAGAAGGACAAGAAGGTAAAGAAGAAGCAGGATAAGGCTGTAGTGAAGGCTGACGATGGGGGAATCGTCCCCGCTCCTAATGCACACGGCTGGTCTCTTTCACCACCAGCTGCTGGTCGTTACCTCGATCACGATCCTCTGTTCGTGCAGAATGAGAATGCCGAAGACTGCCTGATTGCTGCAACCTTCCGCGAGGTACAGCTGCTGTCGCTGGAGACATCTTTGATCATCCGATCGCATGTCGTTCCGGATGGCAGAAGCATTGTCTCCTACTCCAGAAGCCCAAACGATCCCACCAGCGTAGACCTGGCCTACGACAACGGCACGAAAACTCGATGGAACTGGATTAGCGAAACTGTCGTCAAAGGCACATTCCCAGCGCAGGAGAGCATCGTAGCTTTGACTACTGCTACCGTGGCCGATGGCAGCCTGGAGCAATTCTACATCACTTCCTCCGAAGAAGGCTATCACTCTGTGATCGGCGACCGAAAGGCTCTATATACCACTCAAAGAAGGCTCACTGGTATCAACGTTCTGCACGAAGGCGTGTATGTTGTCTGTCTTAGTGCTACTGCACTCATCCTTGGAGCACGAAAGGCACCTGATCAGGCCGACTACACGTGGGTCGAGGTTCCAGTAGAAATGCCGCTCCACTGCTTTGACGCGAGGACTATTTTCTCGCGACCCGACAAAGAGAAGCAGAGCCGGCGACCGGAGTTGACTGTAGCGGTGGGCAACGTCGAAGGACAGATTCATCTGTACTCCGACTTGTCTACACTCTTTGCATCATCATCGCAAGTCACTCTACCCACCCCTCGAGTATTGCACTGGCATCGAAACGCGGTATCAAGTGTCAAGTTCTCGCGCGACGGGCACTACCTCATCTCCGGTGGTAAGGAGACGGTGATGGTGCTTTGGCAACTCGAGACTGGCAAAATGCAGCACCTTCCTCATCTCGGGTCAGAAGTCGAGCGTATTGTGGTCAGCCCAGACGGCGCTCGCTATGCTCTGCAGATGGGCGACAACTCGATCATGGTCCTCAGTACCACTGAGCTAAAGCCTGTTGCCAACTTTGCAGGACTCCAACTGCCCCTTGTCACCGAAAATATGACCGCTCAAGGGATACTTCTGCCACGGACGAATGCAATACTACATCCCAAGGATCCGTACCAACTTCTGCTAACAGTACCATCAACTCAACCGAAGACTGTGCAAGATGTTGCCACGCGGCCATTCTTGCAAGCCTTCGACACCCGCAACTCTCGCCACATCAGCAGACAAGCATTGAGTCGCAATAACATCACAGACTTCGCAACTGGACCAGAAAAGACACCTATATTCCCACCAGACGTGGCACTGATGGCAGTGAGCACTGACGGGAAGTGGCTTGCCACTGTTGATGAATGGGTGCCTCCTGGAACAGATCTGGAGCACGTCTTGGCAAAAACCTCAGGCCTGGATACAGCAGAAGTCATTGAGCTTCGAGAAGAGCAGCAGCGCAGGCGAGAGATATATCTCAAATTCTGGCGATGGGACGAAGCGCAGGACATCTGGACGTTGAGCACCAGGGCAGATTCGCCTCACGCGTTGTCATCTAATGCGGACGCTGGTGCCGGACCTGGCCGTATACTGAAGCTTGTCTCGGACCCTGCTTCGAACAGCTTTGCCACCATTGGCGAAGATAGCAAGATCAAGATCTGGCGACCGACGACTCGAACCCGCCACGGAGTCCCATTAAAGGAGGCAGATGGCAAAGGCTCAATCGATTATGTCTGCAGACGCACTATACCGCTGCCAGTGCCATCAGAGCTCCCAGATCGTGCCGACTCGCCGATGGAGGGCGCTGAGGACTACGACAAGGATGATATACTGGAGGACGCCTGTCTCGTCTACTCTCATGACGGCTCGATGCTTGCCTGTGCTCAGGTCACGAACAACGATAATGCGCTTCCGCTAGTCCACTTCATCTCACCAAGCACCGGCGACCTCATCGCCTCAAAATCTGGCCTCGTGGCGGCTGAACAGGAATCCCTCGACTTTGGCTTCCTTGACCGCTATTTCATCAGCCTTTCGACAGGATCTGTCCGAGTGTGGAATCTGATCGACGACAGTCATCACTTCACCATCGCGCTCTCCGCTAGGGAGGATCAAGAGAATGCCATGCTTGCGCTGAACCACTTTGACGAGACCTTTGCGATAGTCTCGTACGATCCAGTCAAGGGTACAGGCGAGCCGACACCAAAGGTCGAGGTTTACAGCACGAAAGCACCGCAATGTCTGTTCGAGATGAACCTAGTTGCCACACCGGCTGCAGTGTTGGCCGGCAATGGCGTAAAAGGCTTTACAATCTTGTTCGAAGATGGCACAATCCGCACGCTCTCATCAAGCACTGCATCTTCCGTTCGCCGCGGTAGTCTCTTCGACAAAGCTAAGTCTGAAGATGAAGCAGTTGAAGATACCTCATTGGTAATCATCGAAGACACAGAAGGCGATCAGCTCCTCGCCGGCATGGGTAACCTAGCCCTCCCGGCTGGAGAAGCCGTCGGCGATAATGTCGAAGACGATAGATCTGTCATCAGACCTGAACAACTAGCGAACATCCTTGATGTCGGGCAGAGTTTCGCCCTCCCGCCTGTACGAGATATGTTCCAGAATGTTGTAGAGCTTTTTGCGCGCAAGCCCAGAAGAAACATGGTTCCTGCTGAGGATGATATGGCGATGATGGACGCTTGACGTCGAAGCGGAAGTGTGTGTAATCTGTGGAGGCTGAAATAAGTTTGTCGAGATTGTATAGAATGACCATGTGGTCTGCTCTGCGCAGATTTGGTTGTTACCTCGCGCATCGGGCTCGCCACGCCATTCCTCTTCTCCTGAAACGCAGGCCATGCTACGGCGCTGCACAAGATACCATCATCCCAGCAGCCTTGCTACGAGCAGTCGAGAGAAAGCTACAGAGTGAACCTCGAGCCGACAGTCTCTCGACAATCACCTTCGGCTTGGTGGCAAAGTCGGTACAATCCCACCAATGCAGTGACGCGTTGCAGATGAGATGTCACGAGGCGTCCTTTGGCAATTTCTTACTCATGACCAGCAAGACGGACGGAGGGGAGTATCAAAGCCTTACTTGCGTCAATGTACCGCCACTCGCGACGATCGTCGCTTCATCGGGGGAGAGAGAGAGGCGTCGATTCAGCTACACACACCTTTCGTCTCAACCGGGGTGATGTAGCCAGCCAGCGAAGCCGTCGATCAGTTTCACTTTCGCCACAGTTGTCAACGGCATCCATGTTTTTTTTGCGCATGTGTAACGAAGACTGTGTCGGGCGAAGCTTCGAGGACGGAGGCGATTGGTTTAATCTTCTGGTTCATCGTGTGCCAGTATTATTGACAGTATAGGAACCCCGGTCGGGAGTACATTACGGTATCAAATGCTGCACATCCTTGATATAGTACATATCTATGCTAACCACGTATAGAGATGACAAAAGTCCTGCGCAGGCCTATACTACTTTCTCAACTACAACGCTGAAAGAAGGATGTCAAATCTGGACCGAGCATCGGTTGCATATAGTAGACAATGAAACACCTTTGTGTATCTCCTGTTCGTTCTCGATGCGTGGCAGTTCGATCTAGAACTTCCCACCTTGTAACTCCGAAAGATATCCCTTTTGCACCTGCTCCTCGATATTAGACACACTGCCAATCCTCTCAAAGCTCAGCTGACCCAGAAGACCAGTAGACTGCTTGTCCGTCTTATCCTTCTTGGGTTTGGGTGACTCTGGTGCAGGAGCGAGTCCAGCAGCCTCGAGAGCCGTCATCGTGCGATCGGGATCAGCCGCGAATTTGCTGATCGGGACCACCTGTTTTCGTTTGATGCTATCAGACACGCTGCCATTCCGCTCCTGTCTGTTGCTCATGCTCGACATGCTGCCGTCTCGCATACTGGCTTGGCTGGGTGAAGAGCCCAGGTTCTGGATAGAACTGGTGGGTGTCATGGAGCTACTGCTGGCCTGGACTCGAAGTGCCGGAACAAGCGAGTATCCTCCGTTCACATTGTCGATGCCTGGGCTCGAGCGAAGCTGTGGTAGTGCGATATGCTTGTCCTTCGGTGGCGGCACCGGGGGTTCCTGGGTTGAATCATGAGCAGCTACTGGGCGTGCATCGGAGCTTACTGTAGGGAAAGTGATGTTAGTATGTGCTGGTGTTTCAACGAAGGTAGGAGCTATATCGCTTGTGGCGATCACGGCTTCTTTCTCTTCGTGCAGTGGCACCGATGGCGATACTGAAATGATCGGCGACGGCTGGACTGGAGCAGCTGGTAGAGATGTAGATAGTAAGGATTCTGATGGCGTTACCTCTCTTTGCGTGGCATTCTCAGAGTCCGTTGCCGCTTGAACATTGCGGACGGGCACAGCTGGCGTCTGTTCGGCAGGAGGCTTGCTGCCTGGTGGGGCTACCTTTGAATCATAGATGGTATGCCTCATCTTGAAGGGTGCAGGTTTCGAGGTTTCAGCGCTTGCTTCAGACTGCGATTGCTGTGCAGCTACATTCTCCGATACCTGCGCAGGAGCTACTCGAGGATCGAAGACTGGGTTGCGGATTTTGAACGGCGTAGGTTTGGGTCCTGAGTCTGTGGCAGCCATGCCGATATCTTTCTGATCTGGTGTTGGGTAAGCAGATAATGGCATGCCGTCTCCGCCCAGGAGACCTAACCTCGAGTCGCGCGTCAATTGGTACTGCCTGTGTCGAGGCTTCGCTGGCAGAGTCGATGTTGTTGTTGGATCGTTGTCGAGGGTAGGGGTGCTGACATCGGACAGTGGGCTGACAGGATCTTCTTCAGGCGATTTCAACTGCTTTGACAACGGGTTGTCAGAGAGCACGCTGACAGGTCGACCACCAGATATATTGCCTTTGGATTTATTCAATGCGTCCTGAGACACGCCACCCGCGGTCGGCACGTTATCGGCAGGCGTCGAAGTTTCAGGATCCTGCTTCTCGGCCGTTTGCCCCACAGACTCGCCGTCTTTACCTTGCAATAGCTGTTTGACCTCCGGTGGAAAGTAATCATCCAGAATTGTGCTTTCTGGACGTGGTGCTTCAGCGTATGTGACTGAGCCATTGCGGTCCTGGGTACTTTCGTGGTAATCGTTGTTGCTGTCCAGTGTCATGGTCGAAGGATTTGGTGACGCCTGACCTGGCAGATTTTCAGCATTTCGAAGCTTGAAAGGATAAGCTACGACACCATTATGCGGCCTATTTCCATCGGGGTTGAGGTATGTCGCATCAGTGCCAGGGACCTTGACCGCATCTTTACCTGTATCGGATGCGTGTGGGGCAGCGGCAGCCGCAGTCGTCGAGGCTGACGTGTAAGTAGTCTGAAGCTGGCTTTTCGTGACACCTGAGGAGCCCGGCCTGGCGACGCTAAGTGGACGTGCAGCAAACTTGAAGATGCTTGAAGCCTGGCTCGATCGCCGACTGTCCCAGCGTACGCCGCCATACACTGGACTGGTAGGACTGAGAGTCGGCGATGCAGCATAATTTCTCTCAACACTTGTCTGGCCGACGTCTTTCACCTGACGGTAAGGACTGCGAGGCCGAAGTTCTTGGCCCTTGGACCATGGTGCTGTTGACGAGAGTACACTTGCGCTCGATCTCCTGCGTTGTGCTTTCGTCTCTGCATCGACCGCCCCGTTATTGTCAGGAACAGCTTTTTGTTTCGCAGTGGAGCTAGTGTTGTGGCCGCGACCTCGCTCGGTCTCAACGCTGCTGGCTGCATCCTGGGTAATGGTACTTGGGGCCGCACTTGCTAGTCTTTCATCCTCAATCGTCTTGCTGTCATCAAGCGCCTTTTCTTCACGCTGTATGGTGCTCTCATCGTGAGAGCTACCCCAACCGCTCCACATTGCCAGACCCCAGCTCTTGCCCTTCTTCTTCTCCTCTGGCGCAGCGCCATGCTTTCTCCGCAGGTACAATGCCGTGGGCGGCGGATTCTCGCCGGTCTCAACTGGATCGTAGCCGTCCTTCAGCTCTTTTGCCCGCTTCTTAAGCAAGTTTTTGTAGTCCTTCGCAAACTTCTGCTCACTCTCCAATCTCCTTGAAAGCCACTTCCGGACAGGGCCAACTTTAATTGTGCCGATGGTCGAGGGATCGAGATGCAAGCTGGCGATGTTTGATTCGTATGGAAGAGGGTAGATGACCCCGTGCCTGTTCACACGCTGCCGTATCATATGGTCCACGAAAGGTGGGAGCTCGTCACCGGCTTTTCCTACTGCGCCGACAGAGGATAGTTTGAATTGGGTCGAGGTTACTCCATCGGCTCCTATGCTACCATAATCGTTCTTTGCCTCGGCAACCGAAGTGCCAGCGCCTTCCCTTGGGTTCGTGCCTTCAGCAGTGGCGTCAGACTTGTTACTGATGAGAGAAATGGCATCGTCGTCCAAGATCTCGATGCCCTTGTGTTGAGCGCGTGCAAGAGCCCAAGCACCAAACTGTGCGACTGATCTGTACATGTACTTTGCCGGTCGGGTGAATGACAACGTGTGAGGAACGTGGCAGAGGTCTTCCCAGACTTGCAGCTGCACATCTGTTGGAGGATACTGGTTGAGAACAATGCGCTGTGGGTCGTGCTCCTCCATTATCGCCTCACTTGGGACGTAACGTCTAGGGTTAGCTGCTTTGTGAGCAAGATAGATCTGCTCATCTCGTAAAAGCTCCCCACCTCCAACTTGAATGAGCATTGGAGGAAGACCGCCCAGTGACGGTTGCTGTACAGGCGAGACCAGTGGATGTGTCAGCAGATCGTTCTTAGCATACAGCTGGATCTGTTCTTTGAGCACTACCAGCTTGCCATCAATGTTGATCTCCAGGCGATCTCCCATGCCAGGCAGTTGATTGAGATTCGACTGAGGCTTGTTCTGCCGGGCAAGATTGCTTCGGTCAGTAGCGCCAGTCATGGACCCAGTTGCCATGTCCGCCGGAAGCTCGACTACTTCGAACGGTTGCTCTATCGGTTGTGTAAACTTCTTGGCCATTTTACTAGCCTTCTCCTCGGTCTGTGGTGGAGGCGGCCATGCCATTGATGGCTTGTGGTGGAATCCATGAGGTGGGATGTAGTCGCCTGTCCCATCTCCGGCAGTTGATGGGAATGAGTGTGTCAGATCGACCCAGGGCGAGAGCAGTATCGTGCCGGCGGGCAGTGGACATCCCTGATCTCGCAAAGTCACCAGCATGCTCAGTACCATTCCCCCTCCAGCCGAATCACCTGCGAACAGAATCTGACTCGGGTCGAAATGCTCCAGGAGATAGAAGTAGGTCGCTATGCAGTCATACAGGCCACAAGGGAATGGGAACTGCGGCGCAAGCCTGTACCGTGGAGCAAGAACCCTCGCCTTCAGCTTCCGTGCATGGCGTTGCATCTGGTATCGATGTTCGTCTACTGAACCGAAATAGTATGCTCCGCCGTGGATGTAGAGTATTACGCGATCGCATTTGATGCCCATTCGTTTCCGCTCGTTGTAGTCCTTCTTCATCTCGATCCATTCTGCGTGTAAGGGAGCTTCGTTCCGTCTCCACTGCCACCACTTCTCGCCTCCTACGCGTCTAATTCCATTCGTTCCAAGCTGTTTCCGGATGACATTGGCAGAGCGGGTCAAGAATTGAGGTGGAATCTCGACATCCTGTGTCTTGACCCAGGTTGGTACTGGCACCCATTGTGCCGTGAAAGACTGCAGGTCTTCCACCGAGTGTTTCGCGCTGTAGTCGAGGAACTGCCGGATAAGACGGAGGCCTTCGTGGTAGGATATGTGCGCAGTCGGCTTTTGCTTGAGAGGTCCACGGTTGAGATAATGTGAGAAGTAGGTCTCAATGACGGACGGCGTCACAGCTGTCGCGACGCCAAATGTGTTGAAGGGCATGGTGCCGGCCGGGTCCTATGCTCCGTCTCGTTGGATGTGTAGTATTACAATGCCGTGGTGATGCTACTTCCAATCATGCTCTTGCTCATGCTCAGGCCGGGTATTGTGGATCGTGTCAAAGGTGTTGCATCGTGCCGTTGTGCCTCATGTTCATGCTCATGAGCCCAGTACTGTCCTCGCTAGGCCTTGCTTCCTGTCTGGAACGAGTCACTGAACAACCGGTTAAGACGCCTCTGGGCAGGTTTGGCCAGGCAGTATGAAATCAAGGTCTGGAAGTGGTACCTGCATGTCTTGAAACATACACATACAGACCGGGTGCAGCGGTGTATGAGGCGGATGGTGTAGGTGTTCGAGCAGCAACAGGAGTCGGGTCGGATTGTAGTACGTGCTGCCCAAAGCATGCGTCGGCTGCATCTCACTACCAAACTCTAACATCCAGTACGCGCAACACGCTGAGCTCTACAACGTCACGCAGGGGGGCGTGTCGCTGTACTTTGATTATCTGGTGATACGAATGAGAACCGTCGAACTCATGAATTACTGGGGTCCCCAACTGTTATGTGCTGGACCTCCACCAAAGATCATCGAGATCTGCTTCGAATCTGCACGATTTCATGCAAGATGCGATCTGTCCCGAGGTACTAGTAGGAGGTAGGTGCTCCCTGAAGAGGCTTGGCTTGGCTTGGCTGACGCAGCTTTCCGCGTGTAGGACAATTTTGTGCAGCAACGCACCGACTAATGCGGACAAACACCGAAAGTGTAGTATCATCCCACACTTGAAGCAGAGAACTCTTCCATCTGCCTTCGACCATGGCCTCCGCGCCAGCACCCTCCGGCCCTCAACATACCAGCGGCGTCGCCCTCCCACCCACCCCCGAACAGCTCCAATCTGCCTTCGACAACAGCATCTGGTACCTTCTCTCCCTCTGGCAAATCCTCAACGACGCCGTCTCCAACTCCTGGGGCGGTCCCGACAGCGCCGACAAACGCGACTGGTTCGCCGGCGCAATCTCAGACCTGCTCAACTCCCGCAAAGACGGTCCCGGGACAGACCAGGAAGATATGGAAGTCTTCCTCCTGCAGATCATGCAGGATGAGTTCGATTGCTTTGTGGAGGACGAGAGTGAGGTGCAGGTTGCGAGGGAAGTTCTGGGGGTGTGGAAGAGGATGAGGGAGGAGAGGACGTTGGAGGCGGCGAGGGAGGTGGAGGAGAGGTATAGAAATCGAGGGCAGATGAAGAGTAATATCAAGGTGCAGGAGGTGAATCAGGAGCTTGGGGAGGATGAGGAGTGGGATGGGTTTGAAGATGAGGAGGAGGATACAGAGATGGGAGACCCGGACGAAGCGCCGAGGTTGGTGCCGGCGACGATCAAAGAGAAGGTTGAGCCAGAGGTGGATGATGATGGGTTCATGAAGGTCGCTGGGAAGAGGAAGGGACGATGAGAGCGAAGATTTCGTGCCTTCGCAAGTCCGTGATTCATAGAACGATACCCCTGAAAGAGGAACACATCTCAGCCATGATTCCACAACCACTCCTAATGGTTAACACCCAGACAGCGGTAGCCTCGCTGGTCTGGTATGTCGAACGAGGGCATAGCTAATGCTAGCATCTACGGCATGACACTCCAGGCACTCGCAAGATCGCACCACGTTCGCTACTTGCAAGCTGGAGACAAGTGTGCTTGCTTTGTATCCTGGCAGACTTGGCAAAGCGTCAACAGCAGGCCTCGACCGAGCCGCCATATCACACTTGGAGGACCAGGAACGAGAATCATGAGCTGTCCTATTGCATACCAACGGGATGCCCTTATGTAATACCGCCGCCTCCTGCAGTTGCCTGGCGTCGGTCCTTATCCAGGCTTCTTCGTTCTCGGGCCGTGCTGTTGACAGACACTCAAACTACAACATTGACGACTCCTCGAATTCACACTGTAGCCAAGATGGGAAGTCGCATCCCCAGATCGAAGACAGTCCTGTGCTGTGCTTCGTGATGCAGGCATACCAAACGTCGTCTGGTTCGAGGACGCCATACGTGTTTATGCCGTACCCACGGTTGTCTTCGACTTGTATCTCCTGTCGCAGAACATCGACGCCACGGTAAAGCTACTCCAGGACCATGAGTGGACAAGTGTTGAGCAACAGCACGCCACGATTGGCAATGCAGAAGTCGACCCCAATGACTAACCCCCAGTGTCGACTGGTCCCGAGGGTTGCAGGAAACACACTCGGGAGAGTTCAGTTGACGGCACGTGGACGCCAACGGTGGTTCTCCTACCGACCGCGCAGTGGAACTACAGCTTCGAGAAGGCTTTCATCGCGACCGATTTTGTGCCAGAACTCGAAGACCTGGTCGACGCTTTCATCGATAGCCTCCTGGATTCTGCAGAAGAGTCGCGACTACGCAATCACTTGAGTGTGCAGCTGGCTCATCTCTACGGCCATGCGCCGGAGACGAAGTCTCCTGATTTCGCGGAGCGCTTACTCAACGAGCATCGTCAGTACGATTATGATGTTTGCGCTGGCATGAGGTACGGTACGGTGCACTTTATCGCTCATCAACGCAGGATCAGGCGAGCTCTGCGGGAGGGGACATTCCAGTGGCAAGAAGAAGGTTCAGCCACGCGTGACGATGGGGACCTGTTCACGGATGCCATAGAAGCGCGCTTACTCGCTTCACTTCCTGACCCGTTTGCCGACGACATCAATTCCGACGAGGATATCGACTCTGGTGTCATCGTGGATGGGAAAGAAGACTTGTGAGCAACGACGAAATAAGCTGGAGGCAAGGGTACCAACGAAGCCAAACATGCAGTGGTCTATTGAGACTTGGCAGCAAGCGATCTACTGGAGTCTATGAATTCGGCGCCAGCAGCAAAGAAAATTCACCTGGATATCTCAAAGAATGCAACATGCCGAACAACGATATCAGCACCGGCCCCTACATTGGCTTGTCGCGAAGGGATATTGTGGACAAAATTGACTATCGAGTCATGAGACTTGATAGATTCCTGGAACTGACGAAGAAGACCGGAGACACCGAACTCGACGACGTCGGCGTCAAGCAGCTGGTCTCTGATCTGAATGAAGTCAAAAGTCGAAGACGACTACTGGTAACGCGGCATAGTCACTCATTGAGCAAGCGAACGAGGTGCTCAAGCTGGACTGCGCGAGGCACGCGTACGAAGCAGCACTTGGAAAGATTCGTGATTTGGAGAGCGCCCTAGCGATTGGTTATAGGACCTGCAGAGGGACTTTCGATTGGGAGCCCGATTGGAGGCAAGATGACTATGAGATGACGTGCGGCGATAAATGCATGCGCAAAACGAGAGCTGATGGGGTCGTTATGAGAGTTTCGGGACAAAAAGGTTCGGAGGCTCGGTGTAGAGTGTTGTACGTACGCTTTGACGCTGCTTATATTCTACTATACATATGTTCTGATCTACGTATGTTCTGGCATCTGCGGTCGAGCATCTACACATATTCTCTAGGCTACTAGCGCTCTTTATCACGCACGGAAGCGACTCTCGTCAATGAGTACAGCAAACAAGTCGGGAGTGACATAAATTCCGGCGCTACCTATGCAATGACCCGACATTTACATCCCCGGAACAAGAGCCACCCGTATGGGCAACACAACCAGCAAAGAACGAAAGCAAGTCGTCAAAGATGCGCGAGTGCTTCTTGCACGCGGACGGGAGCTCTACCCGTTTCCAGAGCCCGAAGGTGGTGATTCACTCACTAGGGAGGCTTACAGAGTGCTTGCGCGGCTTGAACATATCTTGCGGCAAAGGTGGCAGCACTCTGAGTCCATAATGAACTGATGTTACTCGCTACGCCACCTGCTAGACAACCATGATGTAAAGTTCACCTTCTCCGTTTTGGAAAGTAGTAGATCTCCGGGGCAGAATGAAGAATAGGAGGATGTTCCGGGCGCGGAGTAGTTGTGATTGTAAACTGAATTGGATTCAAGAAGCAGCTGATAGGTGAAAAGGGAGACAGGAAAAAGGGGCGATGGCAATGTAATGAAGAAGAAGGACTAGATGATTGGGGAGCACCAGGAGCGCGATGGCTATATCGTAGTAGCCTTGAAGGCGTCGAGTCACAAACCGCAAATCTTCCGGGAGAGGTTTCTGTGTCAAGTGACTAAGGATGCCCCAAATATGATGGCATTCTCTACTTCTTCGAACGACAGCTAGGGCTGATCAATATGGTACATGCAAATGCGACAGTCGTCATCAACATCAACGAGCTACCAGCGTGGTCCCAAAAACGAAGACTCTCGACAGTTCAGTCAACTATCGTTAGAGCAAACGAAGCATACTGTCTCTGTTCTACACGGCTGTCTAGCATCAAGGACTGACACTCCTTCTGACGTGGCAGCAAACCAACGTTCAAGACATTATATTCAGGCTCCGCCCTGTACATTAACAGCAGCACATCTGCTCACCGAAATCGATGCTAAGTCACCATGGGAAACACACTCAGCTCCTCATAAAAAGAGGCTATCCTCACCGAAGCCCGCGACTTCATCGCGCGAGGCCGCAAGTCTTATCCACTCCCAGATCCTGGCAATATGAACTGCTGGCATATCAGGGCTAACTATCTGACCGCACGCCCTGAGATGTATGTCAAATAGGTCAGATCCGATTTCCAGCAAGTACAGAGCTGGTGTGGGTAGCTGTTGGCCGTTTTGGATCCTGTCGGGATGCAGATGTTCTATGATGGATTATTCAGCAATAAGGAGTTTGCGGAGGCGCGGGTGGCATTAGAAGAGGCTGAAGATGAGGAAGAGCAGGAGAAGTGATAGAATGAGGTCAAGAGACATGTATTGTAAGGGTTTATGCTGCGGCAGTCGATGGTGTTGGTATAGTTGCTGCACGACATCCTCCTAGTTTTCCGGAAGTGCTGTGCCCATAATACCACGACTTCTCACGTGTATGTCCTTGGGAGTCACTTAAGAAATTTACCCTTGTTGACTGACTTGCGTACTAGTGCGACTCTCTGATTGTTGACCGAAGCTCGGCGATTAGCATGTGATTAGTGCGTATGCACATGCCTTCATTATTCCCTTCCTATATAGTCCTGTTTCACCACATTACACACCGTAACAACAACTTTAGTGCATGCAAAAAGCAAAGGTATGTGTCTAACTCGAAGACACTGGCAGACAACATTGACACACCATAAGCAGATCCGACAGCACCTCATCATGGCCAACCCTTCGACCTCAGTCCAAAGCCTCAAACAACTACTCAACATGAGCAACACTCCCAGCAAACAACAGAGGGACCTGCTCACTACTGCTCGTAAACTTGTGGCACGTGGCCGTAGCCAGTATCCGCGTTCACAAGAGTCCGGTAGCATTAAGCATAGTGAGCGGCTCGACACAGTCATCGTGCAGCTAGAGGAGAATTCGAGAGAGAAGAAGCCGCAGATGGATGTGGTGCATGTGTATTGCGAGCAGCTGGCAGGTCTGCTGGATCCGGACGAGGCGAAGAACTTCTATACAGCGTGGGAGGCGAAGATCAAGAGGGATCAAGAGATGAAGGAGAAGGCGAAGAAGCTGGAGGGGAGGGGGAAGGGTACTGATGGGAAGGGCTCGAAAGGCTTGGAAGCCACTGGAGATGGCAAGACTGGGTGAAGAGAGCCATGTGCTGAGAGGACATGGTGACGACGAGATGCACATACGCGAAGTGGCTCGAGTGTAATGCTGACTCGCTGCAACTCTCTCATGAGCTGGTCATGACTGCAGAGCATCCCGTGACACCGGTTGAGTGTTGCAGAGACCCTTGTCTTATACCATTGCCAAGACAGTATGCATCGGGTTGACAACGTCCACGAATGTCTCGGTGGGCCACAAACAGCGACGGCCTGCTTTCAAATCGTACAGCAAACATGCAGTGTCGATGGTACGCACATAGCCAAACATCAACTTACCGTAAGAATTGGTACTAGCTCTGAGGTACCGATTCCTTCTTCGCTTCTTCGTCTCAGCATCATGACGACCTTGACAGAGTTGACTGACGAGACCATCGAAAGAGTCCAGGCCCTCATACCATAAGGAACCAGCTACTATCGCCTGGCGCGAGAGTTTGGCTCCTAGACAGCTCAAACCACTCACAGCGTCGTCCCCAGATCAATAGCAAGCAGAAGCGATGATCCACGCCGTGCAAACCGCATTCCTTGCTCTGCGGAATCGACAGGGCTTCCAGTACAGATCTGATGAAGCCGTGCAGGGACTTTGTGATGATCTGCATGGGCCCCCGACGTCTGATGTGAAGAATCAGATCTATAAGAAAATGGATGACACGATTGCGAGGTGGTTGGAGGCTGAGAGAAGGATTGGGGACGATGAAAAGAATTGGGTCGTCGGAAAGGTTGTTGTGCCACCGAGCTTAGATGATCCGGTCGTCAGCCGGGTAGAGACATGATGAGAATTCCGGAGGAGGATCACGATGATGGTAGAGCCTCTGGGAAAGTTCCGTGCCTCCAGGCTGAATGCCTCTGGGCTAGTCGCCTCAGAGCTGGTAACAGGCGGTCGACCAGCTGCATGTATTGCGGCATATCCCTGCATGCCAAGACATCGTGAGAGCGATAGAACTAATCGATGTCCAACTCGTTCGCTATCAAACTTTATACTACATCTTCCCTATCCACACCTCCCTTCTCCGTCTCAAAGCCATCATTTCTTGCACCCTCTCCATCAATCTTTGGAGCTCTCGCGTCCGGTGCATGTGTTTGCACTTTGCTCGTTGTACACAGAGGGATCTTGCTATCGAATACCACATCGATCTCTTCCAATGTCTTCTGCGCAGTCTCCGGATCTACGCAAACATTAAGGGGCAGTCGTGTGGTAGTGCCTTAGCACATAATGCTAGGTAAGGGATGAGGCACGCGCATGTCCTGGAGATACGATTATTTCTGCCATTCGTACCTACATGTCAACAAGATGTGGAAGATCATGACCGTACAGAAGACCCCGAACACAATGTACGTCTTCCAGGTAATGTTCTTGACAGCCGATGGAAGAAAATAGGCGAGGGCGAAGTTGAAGATCCAGTTTGTGGCTGCTGAGAGACCAACGCCCTTAGCGCGATACTTGAGAGGGAACACCTCACTGCAGTAGATGCAGCCGGTAGGTGCCCAGGTCAGACCATAGATACCTGAAAGAGTAGGTCAGCCTTAGTGCCGCGAGAGAAAACGGCAGAAGCGGTGCGCCGGAAGCGTGTATCTTCTGTAGATGACATTGCCTACCAGTGAACATGTAGGACAGTGCAATGATGGCTTTGCCAGGAGCGCCGAGTAATCTCAAGCTTCAAATTCTCATTGCCGAAGACGTTAGACACCGATCGGCCATATGTAGCCATGACACCGGCAATACTGTAGTGTAGGCACATACAAATAACAACTTCCCCAGGCCGACACCTTGTGCTTCTGCGGCAACGCATTGCGCCTCACGCACTTCCTCGAATTCAGCGAGTACCACGGGATCGTTTTTGTTGCCATTGCCATGAAGATCGGCTAGAATATCGAGAACCTCCTCCCATCTCTCACGCCCTGCGAGCCGACGTGGATTCTCTGGGAAGAAGAATAGTGCGAAGAAGAGGATGATTGCTGGGATGCCTTGAACGCCCCAGGCTATACGAAAAGCCGTCGGACCACTGATGTTCTGCGCACATCCGTAGCAGATCAAGTACATGATCTAGATGCCCCATTCGATGGACCGCTGCCAGATACCAACAACTCGTCCTCGAATCTTGCTAGGTGCAAGCTCTGCCACGTAGATGCAGACTTGACTCGAGCAGATACCAATGGCCAAACTGTTCACGATTCTTCCGGCGATCAGTTGACCGACATTCTGGGAGGAGCAGACAATGGCGCAGCCGATAACGAAGATATAGCAGGCGATCTGAAGCAACCTAGGTCTGCCAGGAACTAGCTGCGATGGCACTGATAAAACTGCCACCACTCATGGAGGCTGCAGTCCCGTCTTGGAGGTTCGACCCAGAATGATTGAAGTATTCGGTAGATTGCTCAGTGCCTAGCCAGGCACTCATAGAGGAGACATCGAAGCCTAAAAGAGAGCCTCCAATGGTTCCGAAGGCGGTCAAGACATAAAAAAAATGTTAGAGAAGCGATGCATCTTAAAGATAGGTTCAAGGCAGAATGCATCAGACGACCATCAACGAGGTGTTGTTGTACAGCGGGGGACACCTTGTCGCGCTTTATAGAGAGTGACTTGCCGACATATCCACATACATACCCAGGCTACGATCACGCCTCTGGCTCGTGGTCATGCACGCTGTCCGCAGGCCGTGCTCTGGCAACCGGCTGTGATGCCGTTGCGTCGTTCAGCGCGAGACGACGATGCCATCGGCCAGCGCATGATGACTTTGGGGAGGGGAAAAGTGGACGATCCACCACGGCGGAGCCAAGATGGAGTGATGTTGTCGGGTCCGGCATGGCTAACACGAGGCTAACCCGTGTACTTCGGCCGCGAAGACCATATGCACATTCTATTGGAGCAAGACATTCTTCCGAGGATGGAGATGGGGACACTGTGGAGGACTTGGAGAAGCGGCTTGGTGACCACAGGGATGACGTCGAACCACAACTTCTTCTCCTCTCACGGCCAACGTCAAGTTCTCCTTTCTACCGTCAAAACGACGATTCACCCATGCTATCGACCGCCAAGTCTGTACACCAAGGACGTGCTGCAACTTCCATCTATGGCGTGCCCGCGAGACACATCTCCAAGCCTATCATTCTTGAAACGAGCATGTCAGGCGTATCCTTGCAAATGGACACCTTCTACCTCGAGCCGGAATGGTCGGCATGCTCACATATCGACATGACCTTAAAGCCAGCAATGTGCGCTGATGTACAGCAAGAAAAAGGTAGGTCAGAAGCGGGAGTCTGGTCGTGAAGCTAAGTATCTTCTCATCTACCCTGGGTCTTGTGCCAGTGTTGTTCAAATGGACCCACGCTGCTTCATACTCCGACCCGCTGCGCATAGTCAACGGCGGCGACCCGAACATCGTGTATCATGAAGGATACCATTACTCCATGTCAACGGTTTTCAATTATCTGTCAATGACTAAGGCAACCATCTTGGAAGGACTGAAGTATGGTGATAGGCGGGCACCAGAGTTCCATTGCATATATGGAGCGTATGCATGGTCGTCCTACTTAGTCCGAGGCACAGAATGACTGGCGCTGATGGCATATCTATCATTCTACTGGACCGAATCCACTGGGCGAGCAGCATTGACATGTCGTCAGAGGTACAAGATCGAATACTAGGACATGATGCAGCAAGTTGATCGAAGCAGCTGGCGAACTCACTCTGCAATACCTACCGCTACGCCAGCAAACTCAACACCAGCGACTGGGCAATCGACGGCACGATCCTCCGCTTCCCGAACCAAAACTACTTCATCTACTCAGCCTTCCAACCCAACGGAAAGCAAAGCCTGTGCATCGCATCGCTGATCTCCGCTACTTCAATCGACGCCTCAAAATCCTTCGGCAGTCCAGAAGTATCCTGCGAAACCCAAGGAGCCAACGACGTCGACGTCAACGAAGTTCCAGCCGCTACGTACCACGGCGGCAAGACATACCTGACAGTCTCCGCCTCATACTACTGCACGCCGTCGTATGTCCTCGGTCTGCTGACATACATCACTGGCGACCCTGCTGCGGCGAGTCGTTGGAGGAAGAATGGGCCTGTTTTCTCTGCGGCGAACGGAAAGTCTAACACTGGTCACAACTCTTTCTTCCTCAGCCCGGATGAGAGTAAGATTCTTGGAGATGTGTATCATTCGACACCGCATGCGAATGGTAATTGTGGTGCGAATAGGTTTTCCCAATGCGAACATTGTGAATCTCGATGCGGATGGATCGCCAAACTTCGGAAAGGGACCTGCGTTTGGCACCGGTTTGCGAGGGCCGAGTGGCGAGCACAGGGTATGAAAGCTATGTTGACTTCCACAGCCTGGACACTCCAGGCTGCATCTGTATTTCGGGAATTATATGACTGTGAAGAACAAATACGCTACTCTTGATGCAGAAAGAATACATAACTTTAAATGATGATCCTTCATCGCCCATGATGCTGTCACTCATTCGCCGGAACCAAGTTCCTCGGCATTGTGCTGCGTGCTGTACGTCCTCCAATCTGGACACGTCTGCGCAGTGACCGACTGGATTGTGCTGTTGTATCGACCAAGGTCCTCTGGTCGTTCCTTTATAATTGTCAGCATCACAAGACTTCAATCATCTAGGATGCATATCACTTACAAGCACATGTATATACATGCCCCCAGCCAAATGCCACGCAATGTGACAATGCATCGGCCAAACCCCCGAATTATCCGCAAGAAACTCCAGAACAATATAATACGGCGTACCCGGCGGCCCTCCAGTCGAAGCGATAGTAGCTCCAGTCGGCGGTATAGCACGATCCATCAAATGGACATCTCTCATCTGAGGATTCTGCGGATTCGTAATCGTGCCGTTCCATTCGCCGTAGCCCTCGGCCAGGACCCAGAAATTGTGGCCGTGGAGATGCATTGGATGCGGCAGCGGTGCGGCGATGCTGTAGAGGACTAGGCGGATGCTCTGGTTTTCATTGACGCGGCTGTAGCGGTAGACATTCTCGCGGACTGGGAACTGGGTCTGGCCGCGGGAGGCGTTGGCGAGGACGGCGTTGCTCCAGTCGGCTCGGAAGGAGGAGTTGTTCATGACCCAGACGAAATCACCGGTGGCGTTCTGGATGTTGGTCATGTCAATTCTGGTGGTGATGGATGGCTGTGAAGGACGTTTGACTTGGTAGAATGGTTGGGTCAGCGTGAGCGCGTCGTTGCCGCAGTTGTTGTCCTCTATGGGAGTGGCCGTCGAGGTGGGCGTCGCGTCGGTGTTTGCTCGCTCGTAGTAGATGGCCGCCAATGCATATGGCTGTTTAGGGAAACTGCAAAGCTGGCTGATCTCGCTACGCATCCAGTAAACGCCATCTGGACGACCAGTGCCCTCAACAATGATATCACTTCGTTGACCGACTCCGAGAGTGACCCAAGTGACCTGATAAGGCTGGACAGGGACGAAGTCATTCGCAATAATGGTCATCCTGTGCTCGTCAATGGTGAACCTCTGTACACCCGCTGCGCCGGTGTTCATCAGTCGCAGGCGCATTTTCTTGCCTGATCGGAAGTTGAATTTGGAGATGTCAGCATTTGGAATACACTTCTGGCCATTGGTCACTTGCGAGCAGTCGAAGTACATCTTGCCATTGATCAAGTTGTTGTCGGCGGGTGGCGTATCTCGCTTTCCTACAGCTGCTTCAAGATTGGCCACGTATGAATCGTGGTAGTAGTCGTTGATAACGACTGGACCGACGTCGATGTCATATTCGACGTGGTTGGGTCCGTAGATAATCATTGGTCCGAAGACGCCATCAGTGTATTGTGCTGAGTAGTGAGAGTGGTACCACGAAGTACCGTACTGGTCGGCGCGGAAGCGGTAGGTGAAGGTCTTCCCAGGTGCCAGCGGGCACTGAGAGGTTCCAGGAACACCGTCATACCAAGGTGTCTCTTTCTGCAGTAGACCGTGCCAGTGGAGAGTGGTGCCTTCATCGTCGAGTCCGTTGTGTAACGTCACTTCGATCCAATCGCCCCAGTTGGCCTCAAGCAGTGGACCTGGATATTGACCGTTGATGAATATGCCCTCTTTGACTAGGCCATCTGGGGCCATGACTTGGCGTCGCACTGTCCAGTCATATCGGCGTACCACACCAGTGTCGGGCATAACAGGTGGTGGTCCGCCATTTGGCCCTTGAGGTGGCTGTCCGGGAGCTGGCCCAGGAAAGGAAGGCTGGACTGGGGAGACTTGATAGCCAGGCTGAAATATGTTAGCCAGTGTCCACTTCCCTCCTGCACATGACCTACATTGTTGTCCAGGCATGGAGGTAAAAAAGGCTGGCTGAGTGTGCCCAATGGGCTCTGTCCTAAAACATCTGGCGTTGAGTCATGTACAGCAGCAATCTGCTGGTGCTACTCACCATTAGTAGAGCCTTGCGACAGGCTAGAATTCAGGCCAGTGGCACCAAGGAGAAATGAAAGTAGAGCAGCCATGCTGAGGAACGCGCACAAACTTGCGCATCCCAAAAAGAGAGCGAGAGTCGACTGTGAGCACGAACCTTGGCCACGAGGGCAGCAAGGCTCTTATGGAGTGACGGCCATTGCCATACTAACACCTCTCTGCGCGCGCGCCCGATGCCACTGGCGGAGATTGCCACTATTGTTGCCATGGCAAGCGATAGAAGTGAGTGGCATGCCTCTGCGGGTTCCCTGCATGACACGAAGGATTCTGCAGAACGAGTCCCATATCCGCGATTTCTCACGTGGAGTAGTGTCGTCCCAGAATCTGAAGTCCGCATAGAGCTGCATGGAGCTCAGACCGCTGTGCATTTGGCATTGAACATCTCAAACGTTAGTGCGAAACTCAGGTTAGCAACCGATCGAGCCTCGGCGACATATTTGTCGAGAATCATGTCTTCTGCGGGTCACCATATGGTGTTCCTGGTCTAGGTTCGAACTCTTGTGCCCGTGCGCCAATTCTTGCACACCAGACTGCAGTCGTTAAGCTTTTGCTTGGTCTCAGGAGCAAGGTGTTCCATGACTAACGCGGCGCCGCGAACTACTTCTTGATCCTGGTATACCAGACACGATGTTATCATTTCCTTGGCTAGTGTTGCTATAGCGAAGACGGAATGATGACGATACGATAGATATCTCCAGATAGCCTGATTCTGTTCCTCCAAGCTGCAGGCTGAGTACATTGTAACAGGACGGTCCGATGCCAGAGGTCGTGCGCGATGTGATGGTGGTGTTGATGTTCAGGGAGTAGTTCTAAGAGAACGGAGAATAGGATCTCGGATCGAGGAACGCCACAGACTGCTCTGTGCACTTTAAGCGAGGCCAATCCAGGATGTAGTGGAGGAGGCAAGGTTGATCTTTCATTTCAAGTTTCATTTGCGAGTCCTCGCCGGCCTTAGAACGATCTAAACTGAAATCAACGCCGGCTACACTTAAATCACCTTCATCTTTCCAACCTTCAACCCGAGGTATCATGGGGCGCACATCAGCTGGAAGAATGCCATTCGAAATGGGTGCTTCATGGACGCGACAAGCGCAATCCACGTCGCGAAATTAGCGACCACTCGTGAAAACTGCTTTCGTCGAAACCCGCAAACATCACCAGAACAGGCAGCATCCAACCGGTCAACACTCTCGCCGAATGCCCGTACATGAATGATGTCCTCAGTCACGAGTCTCCCGGCCTCGACGTGCTACACTCCTGACAAATTCTCTGCGCATCATCCTCAATGACAGTCCGCCTCGTTGAAACGGTCTGGTACGGTGTATTGGCATGTCTCTCCTCCTTGATCGACTCGCGACCGGCATACAACTCCTTGAGCCATCGACAGATCCCACGGCAAGGCTGACGAAGATCAGAGCCATTCTGCCAAATCCCATACCATGTCCACATCCGATACCTGTGGCTCCAGATACCCACGACGACCTCGTTCCAGGCCTTCGATACGAGTCGAAATCGCAGCAGGGTCTGCCACTGGAAATGGTTCAAGATCAGGCACAGTAGCTGCCGTCCCTTGAAGACTTTGCCAGCGACCCGATGGAGGTATGCTCGGCGGAGGGTTGGGATGTACCAGGCCTTCACATCTTCGGGTATCGGCATACCATCGTAGAACGAGAGTAATGCAGTGTATCGGTCTGGCTCTTCATGTGTCTTGTGGGCTGCTGGATAGTAGCTTGGCAGCATTTCCATTGCAGAGCGGTCGCTGCTCAGCGACTGCACCTCATCCCCATTGCCAGTAATTTCTACCCACGCCTCTTCTCCAGGCTGATCGCTGGTGATCGCCGTATCCGAGCGATGGAGCGCGGCGGAATCCGCTATGGAAAGTGTGTCGCTGCCGGAATCATCACTGGTCAAGAACTGCCACTCCTCGATCGGGGAAGGCTCGGACTGTGCGCGACTTGGTGCAGGGCTGAGGTCCGGTGGCATTCCTGGAGTTGCGAAGCTATGTATCATCTCACGCTTAGCCTGACCAATCGCGAGCGCTGGGTCCTGATGTGAGGCTGGCTGAGCCGCGCAGGTGGAAGGACTACCGGCCTTGAAAGCTATGCATTCGGCATGAGCCTGCGCAGAGCGATAGTGAATGTCACTAGACTGCCGAGGACATGTCCGCACAGTCGAAGCTGAAAGTCGAAATCCGAAGAGGACATTTTTTTACGACAATTCCAAGGAATGGGCGAGAGCTGCTGACTACGTGCTGGTAGCTTCTGTTTACGGATACCAGATTGGTCTCATGTTTGAACCCCGGGGGTTTTCTCTCTCCAAAGCTTATTATATCGGCAGCTGGGCTCTCTGCTGGAACATCGTAACAGATAAAACGATTTGCGACTTCTCCTTCTGCAGCAAATGCCGAACCTAATGGATCTCCCCAATAAATTCCTGCTCGAAATATACGGTTTGAACGCATCATTGGTCTCATCCCCAGGATTCTATCATGACTACCCCAACGCCGTGGTCAATCGCCGTACTCTCGACCTCGCACGGAACTGTGCTTACTCGCACGTCTGGCCCAGACAATTCGAAATCGCAGCTGCTTCCGTACGGGATACACCCGTATACGTGAACGCCAACCATGATTTTCAGGTCGTAGGCGTAGTGATGTACGGCGCACTGGACGAGCTTCGTACGCGGGAGAATGCACATCGAATGGCGCTACCGCCAGGATTTACGAAGAGTTGAAAGGCCAAGTACAGCCGCAAGAAATGCATCGGGATTGATGCGTACGCCATTAAGCATGTTCGAATGGCGCTGTTCATTTGTAACGACAGCCTGAAGTCCATGGGAGTCGCTGAGGGAAGTTCATTTGTCCTTGTATCGAAGTGTGGCACCAGCGCTGGCAGTGGTCGAACAGGATGTCCGGTTGTGGAGGGAGGGCCTTTTGTTCATGTCAGCCTCCCGTTAGGAGCACGCACAAGAGCGACAGTGGATGTAGCTCCGAGGTCTAGAATCGAGAATCCATCTCATCGAGATCCTGCATGTCCTCCTCTTCACTGCCGTCATCACCATCCTCGTCCTCGTCTCCACTGTCTTGCACCACGTGGGCAACCTTGTCCTGTATCGAAGCTTTACTCAGACTGGCTCCCAGATCCTGAGTGTCTTCGGGAGTGATCCCCAACAACCGTGCTTGTTCCGGGGTCAAGTCTACCATCTGCGGCGCAAACTCGCCAGTCTCATCGTCTTCATCGAAGGCTGTGATCTCCATCTGCACTTGCTCACCGTCTTCAAGCTCAAGTACACCTGAACGTGCAAAGTCTCCACCGAACTGCCAGCCGTGATCCTGTCTGAGGTAGTCTCCGAGATCGTCGAGTTCATCAATGACATCAGACACGGCAGTACCACTCATGCCCTCGAGGCCTCTTCGAAAGCGTACCAGTAGATCCTTGAGGAGCGTGCCACTCTCGTCGGCCAGATCGATCAGGCCTCCTTCGGCGTCTTTGCAGTGTTGAAGCTCAAGTCTCAATGCAGAAACCGCGTTGATGAAAAAGTCTGGATTCTTCGATACCGCAGATCTGCACGTGAAGATCAAGGTCAAGATCCGCCGCCACTGCTCGAGGCAAGAGAAGTTGTTGATTGTGAGAATCATGAGGAAGCAGAACTGCAGTTCTCCGATGATTTCATTGAGGTCTTGATTCGTGCAATGGTGGTTCTGGATATTCTCCAGTGCCCAAGAACGATCTTGTGCTGCTTCTGTCCTCTCCCGGCCCGTTGCTCCTTCCCTCCATGTCTGTTTCAGGTCGATCGGAAGCAGAGAAAGTTCCTTGTCTGCTTGTAGCTCCTTCAAGTCGTGCTCATCAAGTCCGGGTATGTCTTCGAGATCTCGCTTGGCTGAGCTTGCTGATGTGAGGTACCATCGAGTCGAGTCGCCACCTGTGATCCTGGATAGTAGTGCTTCGGTGATGGCGCATGTCAAGGCTGGCCAGTCGTTTCGCTCTTCTTCGTCTGCGTGTGCGGTCCCTATAGTCTTCGATAACGTCTGTCTGTACGGTGTCAATCCCTCCCGCCATATGCTACCCAGATTTGCTCGCCACCGTAACTGCTCGGCGTTGTCGGTCTCCGCTACCAGCGTCTCTGTCGCAGCGTTCCACTTGGTGAGGAAGAGCGGATTGTCATGGGCTTCCGCTTTGGTGGGTATTCGAAACCAGAGTCCATGTCTCTCTGAAAACGCGCTTGTGGTGCCAGCAAAAGCGAAGTGGAAGCCTGTTGGCAGATCCTTCACGCCGCGGAATCTTGGAGTAACAGTGAAGGCGAGTAGGTCGATACCTGCAAGTGCTGACTTTGGTAAATCGAGTAATAGTAGTGCTGGTGAATTCGCTGTCTCCATTGCGCTGCAGTTGGAGTAGTGACGTTGTGTTTGTGTTTGAAGAGATGGAAATTGACAGAAGCTCCGGTGCTACTCTTCTCGACTGCGGTGCGATGCTCCAATGCTGCTACCGCAACATATTTTCGCAAAGACGAGTTATGCAGTAGCACTCAACTTGAAGATACCGACCAAGCCAAAGGCCGAGCAAAAAGTGGGATACGTGGTGAACCCTGGCGAGACTTTCGAGGATGCGAGTTCACCATTAACATATCGTTTAAGACAACGACATGGCAAAAAGAAGAATGCTTTGCAGCATGGACTGTGGAGTTGTTAGAATATTGTCGTGGGAACATGTGAAATTGCAACATACCGAGTAGGTGATCGAAACCTAGACTGTTGATGGAATCAGGCGCTGGCCGGTGTCTAATATGGCAGAACGTTTTCACATACCCTTCCGCATTTCAAACAAGTTGCAAAGCGGACGCGCCTGGGAATTGGTTAGATAAGCTGAGGACGATGGAACAGTGCAATACATACTACCGCTGCGCCACACGCCCATTGTCTTTGAGACATAACGCCCCGCCAGCAGGCATAGGGCGCCCGGGAGGTGCCGTGCTTGGCTCGGCCCCGCACAATATATATATCTTTTTCTTGGCATTACCACCCTCGAGAAGCCTAACTGCGGCGACTTGACCCTCAGCTCATCTCTCGACCGACAACCTCGCCAGGCTCGCGTCTTCGCCCGGGCCGCTATGTTCGATAGGAGATAGCAAAAGGCACGAAGGCAAAGCGGCCGGTCTGATTGCTATATGAAGCGACGCATACCTGCCTGCAGGTCCGCACACAACTACTTACCCAGCTTGTAGGGTGTTCTCATCTTCCATCCTTTTATAGCGCACCTCGCCGGAGTGACTAGGAGGTATCATGTCGGATGAGCCCCTGACACCTGAGAATCGTTGAGTCGCTTATCGCTCGAACCCGAGGATCGTTATTCCAAAGAGACGTATGCTCAGTCGGTAAGCATTCGCCATACTTTCTCCGCGGGTTCGAATTTGCTCTCGCCGATATTGGCGTCGACTGCACCGCCTCCTATCATTCAACGACAAGCTTCATCGATCGCTTTTGGAAGGCTGACAGTCGCTGCGTTATTCCGGCCGGATCAAGTGAGTGACATCCTCCTGGGCGATGTGAAAAGCTCGGTACTGGACTACTATTTCATGACGAACAAAGGACAACGGCGCCGGGTTGCATTCTTCATCTGCATCAATGCTAGCGATTCGACTTATATGGACTTTATACCCAATATCTACCAGGAGGCAGAGTCTCCGTCGGCTCTCAAATTCTCGCCACATGATCACTTGCTGGTCCCTGCGACAACATGGAAACGGTCTCGAATGCCTCCATCATCGTACGGCCTGCTCGGCCAAACCACTTCACCTCATAGGCTGCCACTGATATTGCTTCCTGAAACGATCCAGCGAACACGAGCTCATGCGCACGGCAAGACACGACTCTGTTGGCGGCTGTGCTTTCAGAAGACCTTCGTCCTACTGACGCACAAAGCCGACTATTGCGCGAAAATGTGCATCCCTAGGCGGACCAGTGGAAGGTCAATACCCCAGTGTTATCGGCGATGCTGCATACCGGCCTCCAGACTGTCGAATACGTGATCGCCGGATCTGATCCCTTCGCCCCTGGATGCAACTGGGCCGCTGTTTGGTTGTTCCTGGACGATGCCGCTCACAAATCTTCTTTCCAACATCCAGTTGGCTATCCATGGGAAGCCGCTGCGTATCGATGCGCCGTTCATGACATATTGACCCGCCTCGCTAATGAACACAGCATGAACTGTGTCCCAGAATAACGAAACACCGTTTTCAACTACATATATTGCTTTCCATCAGCTGCCAAGCTCCAAACCGAAAATTCAGCTCCGTTCCAGCTTCGCGAGATGGGATCTGATAATGTCCGCCCAGTCCTAGACAAGCGTGGTCGCCTTCATATAGCCGCTCAGGGACAAGCTGAAGGCAAGCCCGAGTCAGTCACTCGCCAGATTCAACTTGATGCCTTGTGGCAGAAGAACATTCCTGATCTTTACCTCATCGTACCTCATGACGAAGAGTGGAAAGAGGCATGGTATGACATGTTCAAGCACATGCCCGTGGGTCATTTCTTCTCAGTCAAGGTGCTGAACTCTCTTCCCATGGACGAGTACGTGACACACCTGATTGAAATCATCCACCCAGAGTGGAAGACCGACGACACCTGGATGAGCGACAAGAAGGCGCAGACTAAAGAACTGCTGGCACGCGGTCTTTGGTCTCATAAGCAGGACCCAGATATTGCCAAGCAGAAGATGATTTACAGCCCGTTTCCGAGATGACTACGCTACAGCATACGATTTACAAGGAGGGATGGTGGGAGTTGCCAACAGCGGAAAAGTTCGTCTGCGTTGACGCAAGGATGATGGCCCCGATGTCGATATCATGTTTAGCTGCAAAGCGGCTATTCCCAACGATGGTGAGCTGCGATCATTCAGGTCTGTGACCTTCACCGAGGACGGCATTGACCTCCTCAACGACGAGTATCAGCCATTCCGCACCTACCTCAAGGGTAGCAATTCCACATCGGTAGCCACCATGCCCAAGAACCAGCTTGTTGGCGGCGAAGGCGATCCTATCGTTCTGGACTGCTGGCAAGCAGTACTCTCTGCACATGGGATCACCTTCACCGTTCCCATGGCCGCCACGAGCGCGGGGCCAGCCAAAGACTGGAACACTAAGCCGGGTGTGAAGGGAATCGCAGCGAATGCTACCCGAGAGTCGCCGAAGCAGAATCGACCGCCAAAGATGGGCGACGCCATCTACCCTGTGGAGCAACGGCTGAATGAGCACTTTCCTTCGGGAGGCACAGTTCGCACGATGCTCAGGTCGCGTATCTCTTCATCTACTGAAGACCTGCAAGACTTCATTCGTTTCCTCAAGCCTCCAGAGTGGATCAAGCATCCTTGGGTCCAGGACTGGTGGCTGCCAAAGCTTACACAGGAGAAGCCAGACATCGGTACTCTCCACAAGAACATTAGGATTCTTCGATCGGTTCGCGTAGAGTATCAGCAACCACGTGAGAACAAGATACAGTGAAGGAATGTATCATTGAGGTCGGTGGTCCTGATTCAGCTGCAACAGATCCATTCGCAGCTACTATCGGCCGGGACAAGGGGATCCAGGAGAAGAAAGCTGGTGCCGCCGAGAAGAAGGGCTCCTAAAGTAAGGAAGACAAGGATGTTTCCGACTCCGAGGACGACTCGACTCCCACGCCCTCTCGAAAGAAGCCTGATGTCGCGAGCAAAAGGGCCACCAAGAGGAGGGCGAAGGGTGACGATTCTTCTGACTCTGACGGAGCAAAGCCTAGCAAGCCTGCACGGAAGCGTGGAGCTGCCACCCTAGACGATGACGACGATGACGACTTTGAGCTATCAGAAGACGACCAGCCGAAGTCCAAGGAATCAAAGGCGAAGCCGAAGAAGAGTCCATCCGACACCGAGAAGGTAGATGATGACGATGAGGATGCCAACGAGGAGCCAAAAGCGAAGAAGCCCAAGACGGTCGCTCCTAAGAGCAAGAAGAAGGGGTCTGATGCCGTTGATGATGACGAGAACAAACCAGCGAGCAAGCCGAGAATGAGACTCAAGAGCATGGGTCCTGTCATTGGTCTCGATGGCGCCTCCAACGAGCGCACCGACGGGATGGACATTGATCAAGACAACGACGACGATGGCGACGGCCAAGGTGATGGTGAGTTGACTGCTACTTGACAATTGTGGCATGGTCCTGACTGACACAGAACCACAGTGTAAAGAGATGGCAAAGAGCTTGGAACATTATCGACAGGCATTTGTCGAGAGGCCGATATGAGGAAGATGGATTGGCGCAGAAGACGGGAAGTGCGGCAGGAAGCGACGATATCAACAACAACCATGACACAGATCGGCAAAAGCCCTCTACTCGAAAGCACGGCTTTTCGTCGGGCATCTGCCACGATCCGACAAGGGGTACGACTTTCTCAGCATCTTGCACTTTTTTTTTCCAATGCTTGTAATTTTCTTTCAAACATCTCCTCTCTCTCTCATATCACCACTCAAGCACCACAATTAAACTCATTCATGACTCCAGCATAAATGCTATCAAGCACCCCATCGACTGCCTCCGCAACCCGATGTTCGCTCTCCTCGCCCAGATCTCCATGCGCCACAACACAACAAAAGTGCAGCTTCGTGATATCAATCTTTGGATTCAGCGGCGAAGGTCCTGGCTTACAGTGCCAATCGACCACGTCACGGTGATAGTCGGTGTTTAATGCTTCGAGGATTCCAGGACAGCCCGTGTCCGTTGTCGTAGATTGCGACGATCCAGGAGGTGAAGCAGAGTTTGTAGTCGCTCGAGGCGTTCGTGGGGTCGATGTGGTACCATTGGCGGACGCAGAATTGTTCGCCGGGTTTGGGGATGGCGGGTTGGACGTATTGACGGGGCAGTAGGGAGGTTGCAGCGGAAGAGGCGAGGGGTACCAGATGAAGGAGGGCATGGTGTGACATTGTGGATAGCTACGGATGGATGACTGGGTGAGTGTTGGCTGCTGGGAGTGTTTGCAAAGTACTGAGGTCCGGGAGTCGACGGGTGTGAATGGATACGAAGTTGATGGGATGACCATCGAGGGGGCCATTTTATGTTTGCTGATATGAACACAGGAGCTTGAGCGGAGTAACGCAGATGCCAAAAATCAAGCGGGAAGATGCCTCTTCTTACACATGCAAGGTCGCAGGAACGACGTTCATGATCAGACCAACATTACACTTGTGTGTACGAGCAACGGTATGGTGATGGTCGAAGCTTTTATATTGAAGCCTCTGTTTCTGGAAGCAACGCCCTGACAGCGGACGGGCATCATCATAAGGCAAGCACTGAACAACCATATGTTCAGAGTAAAGAGTAGTTGTTTTCGAGTAATCGACTCGCCACTCGTCATTTTGACACTTGCTACAATGTACCGTGACCAAGCTCACAGTAACGGACAAGAGTTGGACTCATCTGTCTCGTGGCCATGAGCATCCAGGCCGTGACAACTTCAAGCCGGTATATCACCTTAGACATGACGGCCACGTCCTCCGCCAAAGCAAGACTCGGTGTATCACTTTCCTCCTCGTCCACCAACACTATTGAGAGCATCGACTTGTGCCTTGCTGAGACTGATCGATGGAAGCGGTGTCTTGGAGCTTGTCGGTGCCGGCATGAAGCCTCTATCGATCAAAAATTTGAGGTATGCCCCGATGGCTTCTTTCGTCACAGTCGGTGGCGCTGCCTTCTTCAGCTCTTGAGTGTCGGCTTTCAGAGCACGCTGCGAGTTGCTGTCATCCAGGTTCGGAGCCTTTGTAGCAGCCGGGAGATCGCCTGTGACCATGTGGTAGAGACCGAGTAGAGCCAGCTCTTCCTTGCCCTCCTCCACGTACTTCTCAACCTTGTGTTTCCAGCTATCGTATGACTCGCTTGGAACAGAGTAACCGTACGTCTCCAATGTAGCTAGGTACTCGTTGAAGGTCAATCGAGGTCTTGCGTCGACGTGATGAACGTTACCGCTTTCACCGTAGAATGACACGGCGTTGACTGTACGGGCTACCCGGGTGACGGGCACCATATTGATCGTGTTGCTGACTTCGGGCCTGGCACCGACTTGGGTACAGCCCTTCAGCATGCGCACCAAGAAGTCGTCAGTGTTGCTGACTCCGTTCTCGGGGTCTCCCATGACATAACCTGGTCGAACGATTACACCGTTGAGGCCACGCTTGCAGGCTTCTCGAATGAGAGCCTCGGACACCCACTTGCTTTGCCCGTACCCAGTGCCAAGACCTTGCCGGCTGCCTTCAAGGTCGTCAGACTCCAGCACTGGCTGGCCTGCATCTGATTGCTTGACGAAGTGATCTGTGTCAAGTGCACTCGTCGAGCTGATGAACGACAGTCGCTTGTGCTTGCCTGAAACACAAAGTTTGATCGCCTCTAGCGTGCTCGTCACATTGGCAGCCTTAAGGTTCTCATATGGCATGAGCCAGTGAACGCGAGCTCCATTGTGGATGACTAGATCGGCATCGTCGACGACCTTCTTATAATCGGCGTCGCTCATACCCAGCTTCGGCTCCTCCAAGTCGCCGACCACGACCTCAAGCACGCCTTCGCTCTCCCACCAGTCGTGCCACAGTCCGTAGGCAGTACATGTCTGTCTGATCCTCTTCATGCCATCTGCAGCAGATGAGGCACGAACGTGAGCGTAGACATGGTTGGGTGGACTGCTGCTGAAAGCGTCGTGCAGAATGTACGCGCCCAGGAAGCCAGTGGCGCCAGTCAAAAGGATGTTGATGCCAGCCTCGGTGCCTCGTACTGGGCTGCTCGAGATGGAGGTGGGTAGCTGCGAGATCTGGTTCGGTAGGTCGTTTGCGTAATGCACTGCTTGCTGCTCGTCCTTCTCTTCGGCAACATCCAATCGTAGACCGACAGGGTTCAGCGATCTGTCAATATATCTGGCGACGCTTTTCAAGGTCGGTTGTCCGCCTGCCATCACTGACATTGGCAGGTTAGCGCCCTGCCATTTCCGGTTGATCTTGGGAACAATCTGGACTGTCATGATACTGTCGCCTCCCAAATCGTAGAAACTGGTATCCCGAGGCAGTGTCTCGGAAGTGTGGTTGCGAGCCTTGAGATGAGACGCCCAGATCTCAGCCAAGGACTTTTCTGTCTCCGTACGAGAGCTGATGTCTCCAGCCGTAGGTACCGATCCAAGCAGATCTGAAGCTTCCGGGAATGGAAGTGCTCGCCTGTCGACTTTGCCGTTTGGTGTGAGCGGTAGGCGCAGCATGGGTATGAAGAGCGTCGGTACAGCGTATGTCGGCACCTTCTTCTTGAGCAGCTCGCGGGCGTCGTTTGTCAGGAGATCGAAGATTCTCATACGATCCGCAAGGGAGTGAGTCTCCTTCGCTGACGTTCTCCGCCGCTGTGGACCGCTCGGTGGTAGATGCCCGTTTGTAGATGATTGCTTAGAATTATCTTCTTGCTGCTGATACCATTGTCTCCACTTCTGCATATCTGGGACGTAGTAGGAAACCAGAATCTGCTCTTCGCTGTGATCGCGCTTCACAAGCGTAACATTCTCACGGATCAGGGGATGCTGACTGAGATGAGTATCGATCTCGCCGAGCTCGATACGGAAGCCTCGAATCTTGACCTGATCATCTGCGCGACCAACGCACTCGACGTTGCCATCTGGCATGTAGCGCCCAAGATCACCAGAGCGGTACATGCGGTCTCTTGGACCAAGATACTGTTCTCGCCAAGGCTCTGCTTTGCCTGCGGTTTCAGCCCTCTCCTTGTCCTCGTCGATCCAGCGTTGATTGTCAACGAACCAATTCCCGACAAACTTCTCTGCGTTCTTCTTTGGATCGCCGAGATACTCTTCAGCGAGTCCACCAGCACGCACATAGATCTCACCAATCTCGCCAACCTCGCACTGCCTCTCTTTCTTCTCCCGATCAACAACAAGAAGCTGCACATCCAGCATACCAGTTCCAGCCGGGATGACATCGCTCATCTTGTCAAGATAGTTGGGGTCCTCGCTCATAGAAGGGATCTCGTAGAAGCTGACTGCGCGTTGTGTCTCTGTCGTGCCGTACATGTTCTTGATTCTACAGTTTGGTGCCAATTGTTGCAGACGGCGGCAGTCTCGCTTGAGCAGGACGTCACCCACGAAGAAAGCGCCATGCAGACTTTCGACCTTTGGCTCTGTGCTGCCAAGCAGAATCTGTCCCATAGCTGGCGTGAGGTGTGTCACAGTGATACCATTGTCGCTAGCCCATTTCGCCAAACGATCGAAGGTGATGTCTTCGGCAGGAGGCACAATCAGACTTGCACCAAGGAAGAGTGGAGTAAAGATATCTCTTTGGATCGGATCGTGCGCAATACCGCTCAGCATAGAAAATCGCTCCTTTTCCGTCAAGTTGAATCGTTGCGACATCCATGGGAAGTAGTATGCCAGCGAGAAATGTCTACCCTTGACACCTTTGGGTCGTCCCTCGGAGCCGGACGTGAAGGACAGCGTTGGTGTGCTATCAGGTCCGACTAGCACGCCGGGCAGACTACCTTTCTTCGGCAGTTGCGCCTGGAGAGCGTCAGAGCCACCCTCCAGCGACCCTCCTACCACGGAGCCATCATCCTGCAGTTTCAATGCAGGTACTTCAGTCCTGAGCTGGAGCTTTCCGTTAATGAACGTTCTAACTGTTGGATGAAGTGGACCAGAATCCCTGATCGCCTTGTCGATGTTGATCAGTGCTCGGGGCTGAGCAACCTCCAAATAGATGATCTGTCGGTCTGGTGGATAAGCTGGATCGATGACACTGAACGTTGCACCAGCCTTCAGCACACCCATCACCGCAACGACAAGATCCACGCCTCGGTGGGCATAGACCATGACAACTTCGCCTCGCTGGACGCCATTGCTGACGAGATGATGGGCGACTATGTTTGAAGATTCGTTGATTGTCTTGTAGGTGAAGTTTCGCGTTGGTGATGTTGAAGATGCTGTTTCTACAACACAGGACCTGTCCGGATGCTTGGCGGCATTGGCTGCAAAGATTTCGTGGATGGCTCCTCGGTAGTCAGACCAGTGAAGGTCAGACGTCGGGTCCGGGCGAACTTGTGGTGCTTTGGGACCCATGGAGGCCGAATGTCAGGTCAGACGTCGTGTGGTGTCGATCTGAGGAGTATCACAAGTCTCTGGCGGCATTGAGCTGCCCAGAGAGTTTCAGGGAGGTTGCGAAAGCAAAAATGCGTTGGTTGTATGTTGCTCACATGTGTCAATGGCCATGACTAGACCGATATCGCCGTTTTCCACCAGTGCGCCGGAATTTCTAACCATATCGAGCTTAGATCTCCCACCTCCCACGTCCGTGAGTAGTTCTATCGATAACCTGGGTGCATGTACTATGCGATATGAAGCATCAATATGGCGACAGGAGGCCTGCGTGGACGTAGTGGTCATCGCACCAGGTCGATGAAGTCGCAACCACCTACGACTTCCACGAAGCACAAGACTTCCACCGTCGACGATGAAGTGGCACCGAAGCCCGACATCGAAGAGCTGAGGCGTCGCCGGATTGCGTACTTGAGTACCTCGCCTGAAGCTCGCAGGAAAGTCTCTACATCGACCAAGACGCCGAAGCCCACAGAATCATCAAAATCGACCGTCGAAAAGGTGTCCAGTGAACACAGACAGCGCAGGAGAAAGCATAGGAGCAGCTCGAGCAAGGCTGAGAAGAGCAGTGAATCGAGTCGAGACAGAACGACCGACTATGTGTATGGGACATGGGCATTGGCGGATCCGGGTTCGAAGCGTTCAGATGATGATGGACATGTCATTGTAAAGGAACGCCCCGGCCAGGGCACGTCAGCACGACGACATAGCCTGCCTACTGTGGTCGAGGCTGAGGTGACGCCTGACGATAGCGCGTCGCAAGTGGGAATGCGCCCGTCGAACCCTCGGACGTTGCGGAGCTCACGAGCATCGGTGAAGAGAAGCAGTACATCTTCTGCCAAGCTGGCAGCGATTGCCGAGAATGAGAACAATCAAGTCTCACCGTTGAGAAGATCAAGCAAGCGTGACTCTACTCCATCCTTGTTAGCATCACTCTTGCGACGGCATACTGGGCCGACTGTCCCAGCAGCACCTCGTCTGGTGGAATGCTTGACCTGCGCTGCGGACGACGTACCAGCCATCAGGTCTGCCAAGCTAGGTTGCGGGCACAGAATGTGCCATGATTGTCTGAAGCGTGTATTTGAGATGTCTGTCAAAGATCCAGCTCACATGCCTCCCAGATGCTGCACCAACGACCATATCCCGCTGAAACACGTGGACCGGCTCTTTGACCTCAAATTCAAAATGCTCTGGAACCGGAAGTACCAAGAGTATCACGCCAAGAATCGGATCTACTGTCCCACTGCCAGGTGCGGCGAATGGATCAAGCCATCGCACATCCATACCATCCAAGGCCGCAAGTTTGCGCGATGTCCTCGATGCAATACGAAGGTTTGCACATCATGCAATGCAAAGATGCATAATTCGAAGGAGTGTCCGAATGATCCCGAAATGGCCAAGCTGGTGGCACAGGCAAAAGAGCAAGGATGGAAGATTTGCTACAACTGCCATGCCATGGTGGAACTCAAAGAAGGATGCAACCACATGACCTGCCGCTGTATGGCAGAGTTCTGCATGGTCTGTGGCTCGAAATGGAAGACGTGCGACTGTCCTTGGTTTAACTACGCCCGGACGCCAGACGCAGATCGGCTGAATGAATGGCGTATACCGGAACCGATACAAATTGTCTACCGGAGAGCTTTTGGTGCACCGGAGCCAGTCCAAGCAGGAGATGTACTGCCTCCGCCGCCGAATGCTGCCGGCAGGGCTGGAGAGCGGAGACAGCCGACGTATCAAGACGAGCTCGACCAACGACGACGACAGGAAAGAGATGACGAACGTCTGGCGAGGAGACTCCAGCTCGCCACATTGATAGATCCCGACGAAGGACCACGACGAGAACGACAGACAGATGTGGAGGCATGGGGACTTGGCAATAATGCCGGACACTTTCTGAACGACAACTTTGTGCAGACCGCTGCGAATGTGGTGATGAGTGCGTTCGGTGATGCGGCAATGGGAAGAAGAGGCGAGCGAGCTTCGGGACGGAGGCGGCGAGCACGGGAGTCTCAAGAGGTGAACGCAGGACTCGCACCAAACTTCCTTGGCGATGAGAGCGTGGTTGGTCTCAGTCCTGTCACTGCTCGTGGTGAAGCCCGATGACACAGGCTGTCGGCGGTGCAACAGAATTCGAGCTAGGAATTTGATACTAGCTAATGACATGTCTGGCTCTAACGACATCTATTAGCGAATAACGATGTACGATACGAATGATCAAACCAGAACCTACCCAAACAGCACAAGCACCTCCACTAAATCTACATCAGCCTTGTTCAGCTGCTTCAGCGATTTGGCGGAGAGCTACCCTGAGACACGCAAGAGGTCTTTCGGCGACACAGCACGTCCAAGTGGTACGCGAAGGTAGACAACTCGTGCAGCCGCCAACTCGAGCTGTCATTGTTTAAACGCCACTAGGCTGACCACACAGCTTCCTCAGCGTCGTCGATGCGGCATATATCGGTGCTCGGTATGCGCATGCACAGCAAGAAGAGCAGATACTGTATACGGACGTGACTGTACTACCAGCCAAGCTAGAAAGAATCATTCACTACAGCTACTATACATATACACCCCCTTCGAGCCTCTCGCCCTCCAGCTCCCCAGTTCTGCGGCACACCTTTCCCACTGAGAGATGAAAGTCTCTCTCTCCTCATACACTGCCTCGGTGCTGCGTCCGAAGTAGTCGACAACATCCCCATACCAGAGCCCGCCTCGGACGAAAATCCTCGTGAACTTTTGAAGAACCGCCGTCAATCACGTCGCCTCCATGATCGTCTCCTCACGGCATTTTGATCGAGCAATGGCCTGCAAGATTAGGTCTCGATGCCTACGGCATTTGTTGTAAAGGTAGGCGATCAAGCCAAAAACAAGAATCGATTCGACGGGAAAATATCGTGGGCTGAACGAAGGCTGGAGATAGGCAGAGCTTGGCGGCGCAGGAGTATTTCGTTATAGTCGGTGACTTTTTGCCCGAGGGGGGG
>KZ108266.1:0-10290 GCA_002116355.1 Dothistroma pini CBS 116487 | reverse complement strand
GGGGGGGGGAGAGGAGATATATAGACAGTAAGGTCCTAACGGGGCGATAGAACGTGGCGTGTACAATGCGGAAACCAAGCAATCTTATGGCAACGGGGCCCTGTGACGATGGGAAGTGAATTCCACACTGCTGCGATGGGAAAAATCTGCAAGTCTAGACATTACCATCAGTGCCAACACTAGCAAAGGCGAAGACCGGGTTCTCGTCCCCGGCAGCAGCCAGCAGCATAGGCAGTACCGCCGTCCAGGTCCTCAATCAAGCCGGCTACAAAGTAATAAGCGTCCGGCCAAATCGACAACTCAAAAGAGTACTCCTCCATCCAACGACGACGCTCCACACTGTCAGACCAGGTGAGCCCTTCTCCTAGCTGCCCGACCAAGACCATATGTTTTGTTTCCTTTTACCTTGCCGCAGTACTCAGCCGCACACAAAGTGGGAAAAGGCTGTGAGCGAGGAAAAGTCCATGCATCCTTCCTCTCTCTAGGATGGCTCTCTCTTTGCCAGCGCCCTCACCATAGACCAGCCTGTATGATGACCTCAGAATACACCTCCTGTCGTCAAAGCTTCCTCGCCCAAATAGCAGAGTCGTTAAGCCTCTGCCGAGAACCCATAACCCCCAGGTGTTGACTTCCGGTACGTATCTTATCCTGCGGTGTGAAGCTTGAGCGCTTACCTAGGCATGGCTGTTCAAGCAAGGCAGCTTGGAGATTTTTTCCCCTTTTGCCTTGATACTTTCTCATGCTCCCTCTCGCTATCGTGGTGGCAATCCGGTCTTGCGCTCGACTCGACCTTTTAAAAGTTCACAGACTCGATTCAATCTCTGTTCTATTGTCAACACTTCTTCACTCTGACTCTGTACAGAAGAATGAATAGATGAAAGAACCTCGACATATCTACCTAGGTATAGCCACAGCAAGCAACCGAGAAAAACACGACCTGTACAATGCCCATGAAAGGCGTGCATGGTAATAAGGAATCGGGTCCGGACCGGCTCTCGAGATTTCAGGCCTGTGTTGGCATCTGTCCACCGTCCATCCACCAAGCCAAGGTATCCTCGTGGACGGGACATTTCAAACGCCCGAAACGCCCTTTAGCCCATCTCTACCCATGCGGAGATCCTCAGTCCAAGACCAGAATGATGCTGGTTCAACCATCGTATCGCTCGCACCTCTCCATCTTCTTCCCTTAACAGCAATTCTTCCCCAACCCTCCAACAGCGCCTTGACCACCTCCGACCTGCACACCACTCGCACTCTGCTGCTGCTGCGGCGCCTGGGTATCCGCAATACGCTTCTTAATATCACCGGCCAGGCTGTAAAACGCCTTCTCGACATTAATGTTGGACTTGGCGGAAACTTCCATGAATGGAACTCCCAACTCGTCGGCGAGAGCTTGGCCTTGTTCGGTGGACACGGCGCGCTTTTCTTCCCAGTCGCATTTGTTGCCTATGAGGATCTTGTTGACGCCTTCGGTGGCATGTTGCTCGACGTTGGAAAACCATGTTCGGATGTCTGTAATCATACCACGTCAGCCCGATGTACCTTCTCACCGAAATTTCTCCCGTGCACGGTATGAACTCACTATTGAAACTCTTCTCATCCGTAACATCATAGACCAACAGAATGCCCATCGCGCCTCTGTAGTAGGCCGTAGTAATCGTCCGGAAGCGTTCCTGGCCTGCGGTATCCCATATTTGCAGTTTCACCCTCTTGCCGTCGAGCTCGATTGTGCGGATCTTGAAGTCGATGCCGATGGTGGTGATGAAGGACGGGGTGAAGGAGTCTTCGCTAAAGCGCAGGAGGCAGCAGGACTTGCCCACCCCTGAGTCGCCGATAAGGAGCAGTTTGATCTGTGGGAGGCGTGGGTGTCAGTGTAGGTGGTGGGTACTCCCCAACCGCCTGGATCGGTGTACTTACCAGAAAATCATAATTCCTCGTGCCTGCCATGATAGAAGAGTGGAGCGACGTCGCCTCTTCTCTGAGCCTCAGAATCGCGTGCGTCCTTCAGTTCCCGGCGGCGGCTATCTGGCGAGATTTAGTGCAGCGTGACCGACCGAACGTCTTTGTCCTTAAGCGCAAGGTCACAGGCGTGGTGCAGCGGTATCTTTGCTCTCCGAAGCGCGAGCCGGTGTGTGGGGTTGTGAGAGGGAAAGGCGGCGTCACAAAGTCACCAGGGTGAGACAGGACGCTTGCGCTCGTTGTATCGCACACAATTCCAAAGAGGCTTGTTGATGAAAGCTGGCAGTCTCGTATGTGGCGTTGTCGTGATGGTGAAGTCAAGCGATCGGTGAGTAGTGCGTCAGGTGTTGGGGCGCAAGCAAGCAAGCAACCCAGCAGGAGTGGCAGTGATGATGATGCGGATCCCTGCAATGCCGCTTTCTGCCAACGCCAACTGATGGTTCTCTGTGTCGGACCGTTCGTAGTTACAGAGTATGTATGCATGCATTGAAGAGGAGCTATAGCAGGGGGTAATGATGATGTCAAAGGGTGAAGAGCACATGCACTCAACAGAGCAGAGTAATCGCTATACATGTTATCTGCTGCCTTGGCCGGTCGTACTGTGCCGCCGAGGCAACCAAATTTTGGTATATCGCTGCCTATACCTCGAACCACTTCACGAATACACCGCCGGAAGACGCCATCGCTAAGATCATCTTTTAAGCCAGCCACTTCCCATAAGCCCACCTAATCCTCTCCGCAACGCGTCTCTGCCTCTCCATGCCCACCCTAACATCACAAAGCTCCTCCGCCTCCTCCCCAAACTCCCTAAAAACCTCCATCGGCATCGTCTTCACAGCCGCCTGCCTCAAAACATGGACCTCACACAGCAGTAGTCCCTGATCCCTATAAAGCAACTCTCCATACTCCGTCGGCGTCGCGTTCGTCAAAATCCTATCGATATTCCTCAGCTGTCGTAGCATCTTCCCTTGTTTCCGCTGCGCGCGGGTGGAATGTTTTGTGGAGAGAGATTGTCGCGCCCAGCTTGTGAGGGAGTAGGTTACTAAGAGGCCAGGGGTGAGGGAGATGAAGCCGATGAGGAGTTCTTGCGATTTGAGGAGCGAGTCGATTCCGCCCATAGCGACTTCGACGTCGACTTTGGTTTTTTGGATTTGGATCAGAAGGGCTCTAATGAGGTTCCCTCGTACAGCTCCCATCAGCGGACTTGTTAGGTCCTTTTCGTACGCTTTCAGAACGGGAGTGAGGTCTCCCTCACGGACCTTGGAGCGGATCGAGGCGACTTCGTCGTCTGTCAAGGGTGAGGTAGAGCCCGTGGCATTTTCAGGGTTATCGACGGCGAAGTCTACGACCATGCGTTCAAGGCTGTCGCGGTCGCCTTCGAGAGATCGTTTGGACATGATGCTGATCTCGGACCCTTCATCGTGGCGGATCGTTTTGATGACGTTGCGGGTTGGTTGGACCACCCAGTTCTGCCAAAAGTCCACGACTGTACCGCCGAGGTCTTGGACCCATTGGAGTATCTCTGTTTGTCTGTTGACGAGGATGCGGAGGACTATTGTTGAGGAGAGGATTCCCGCCGTGATCGGCAGCCAGTATCGAACATATCTCGACGGCTTTCCATGTTGCTGGACGAACTGCTCCGACGAAGTCGTATACTGCCCCAAGCCAAGCAACAGCATCCTCGAAAGCCGCTCCGCAACAGCCTGCGGCTGAATCGCCATGTCCTGCGACTCGACAGCATACAATGGATCATCGTCCGTCAGCTCCGCCACCGCCGAGTCGAACTTATCCACGGAAGTCTCCAAGTCATTGATCTTAGCAAGAACCGCCTCCATCAGGGCCACATTCCTCGCTACGCTGGCTTTCCACTTATGCTGCACGTCCTGCTCGCCGTGGGGACTCGCCAGACCTTCGCCATGAACACTCTCGTTCGCCAGGCCTTCACCCAACAATACACCTAGTGCATTCGCATTCCTCGTCCGCACCTTCTTCAACGCAGCCTGCTTCCTCCTCACCTCAGCCCGGATCCTCGTGACAGGACTGATCATCTGCTTATGCACCTCTTTCACGCTCTTCTCCCTGACAACCTGCCTCACAAGTCCATAAAACTGCTTCCACCGTTCCGTGACCGTATCGCTGGCATCTTGCCTCACGCCTCTTATACTGAAACCCCCACCTCGTGCTTTGACGTCTTCCCATACTTTGCTGCTCCAGTCGTACAAGCGCAGCGGGGAGATTTGTATACTATACAGCGCTGTGTACCGCTGTGAGCCCAGCACTTCGTCCCAGTACCATATATCATCACTGAGGCGGACTGCCTGGTCAAGGATACTGCTCAAGACGTGGCCGTAGATTTGGGTTGTTGCTTTCGAAACAAGTAACCACTCCAGCTGGCCTTCAAATTCATCCTTACTTTCTGATTCTCCTTGATCTTCTGTCCTCGCCTTCGCTTCATACTTGTCACTTAGAGTACTCAACAGCAGCTGTATCTGGCCCACTTTGAGCAGACTCCTGCTGTCGCTGGATCCAGGACTGAGACCTCTAATCGCGGTCTGCAAGGCCACGACGCGTTTCGGAGGTATTACGTTCTGCTCGGGGTGTATTGAGGCTGATTGTGCTGGGAGATTGGCGAGTTGTAGTCGATCGAGTTGTGTATCAATTCGCCGGAGCTGGTCTAGCACGAAGCTCATCGTTGCGAGGTGATCAGAGATGCATCGACCGAGATTTCATCGCTGACGACAGTGGCCCAAGTAGTTGCTCTTAGTACGCGATGTGATCCGAGAAAAACGCATTCGATTGCAAATATGCTCGTGGCCAAGTGTCATGGGGAAGTGATCGAGATGGAAGCATGATATGACGTTTTGTTTGGAGACAGCAAGCTTTGATCAAGACCAAGATCGTGGGGAAGCTGAGCCCTTGTGTCAGTGGACGTGCATGGAGACAGGTTTGTGTAGCAGTAATGAAGTGAGCGCATCTCGAGGTTCTGTTCTGTTCCGTTTCGAATGTTCTTGATCATTGAATCATCATACAATTCACCGAAATATAGGGGGCTTTTACTCTGCCCGTGCATCATAAATCTGCCGTGTACTTTATACAGGTCACATCCTCAGCGGCTCTGCCTTGCGACGATCGCTATGCGAACGCCATAACCCCGCCCATATGCATGACTAAACGCTCTCACAAGCACTGCCGAAAGATCACCTTTTGTACGAAGAGAAGAAAAACGCCGACACATATTCCCTAATAACGAGCTATTGTGCCTTCTTCGCCTTGGCCATCTTCCTCTCTCTTCTCCGCTTGGCCGCCTCTGGACCGCTCTCGGTGTCGAGCACGTAATCCCACCACCGGAAAGAGCTTGAGTAGTTGCCAATGAACTTCTCGTGGTGTGTATCGTGGTGGTCGGCTCCAGCCCAGAATGGCAGGAAGTGGTGTAAGCTCCAGGGGAACTCGTATCCAGAGTGCGCATCGATGGCTTGGAAGAGACGGAAAACGATCCACAAGTACATGGTCAGGATGTGAAGGTCTTTGGTGATGGCGCACCACAAGATTGGCGTGCCGACTGTGCCCAAACCGAGCATCATCACTTCGATCGGTGATGCGTACTCAGCCGCGAGGCCGAACGGCGCAGAGTATTGGTGGTGAATCTTGTGGATGTTCTTGTAGAGTGGTCCCCAATGCATAGCGCGATGCATCCAGTAATGCCATGCGTCCTCAATAACGAAGAAGATGGCAATCTGGTATGCCATCTTCCACCAAGGCGGGAAAGGAATACCTGTCGCGAGACCAAAGTATTGCGCCATAGGATGGAAGAGCCAGATTTGAGGGAGTTCGACGGTGAAGTGACTGAGAAGGACAAGCATCGCACAATCCCACTGCTCTTTCGCCGAAGGGATCTTCTGGTTCTGAATCTTGTACTTGTTCAATGCGGGTATCTGGTCGATTATGATCCAAGGCAGACTACGCCCGAAGTATACGGTCTCGTGCATCACAAAGCTCATGATTCCCGTGGCGAGGACATCGTTGCCCATGTAGGCGTACCATGCGGCCCATAACCGCTCGAAGAAGTTGAGCGAGACGTTGTATTGCGATATCTGGTCGAATTCGTGCCAATAGGGATTCTTCGTGTGAGGGAGCATCGCGTCGGCGATCGAGGAGGCAGCGGTGGTGTTCATGACATTGTTACTGTAGAGAACCAGATTGTGTAAGCGAGTGGAGGTGGAAATCGTACAGAGGCGCCTCTTGCGACGCACGTGCAGCACCCGCGTTGAGGATTAAGTGTGGCGGCACGGCAGTGTTGCTTTGTTGGGGTTGCAATGCGGACAGAGCACGAGGCGGAGGTAGACTCACAAGTAATCCATGCCGAGTGTGAGCGACATGTTCGCGGGAAGTGGTTGTGTGTCGCGCGCAGTCTCAGGTGGTGTATGGTGTCTGTGGTGTGTGTGGTAGGAAGAACGAGTGTTGTATCTTTTGAACTGAAGCGTGCAGGCGAAGCCTCCCGCAGCCCAGAGCTCGAGAAAATCATCTTACGATTTTGGAGTCTCTTCGCAATGCTCCACATGCAGGGTCGGATTAGCGCGCCACACCCCCACCCTTGCAAGTCTTTCACAACCTAAGCCTGTCACGCGTCAGATCGGCCAGAGACATCCACGCGTGCCACGACGCGTTTCTACCAACAGCAGCGCGCGGAAATCATCTTTCGTCAGGCTGTACTGGGGTGAATGGGTGCCATGCGCGCAGTCACTTCTTCTCTGGACCTCGGACACCTCCCCATCGAAGCAGCAGCACTACAACAGCAAAGGATTCCAGATTGTCTGCGGCCCCTGGTCTCCGTCTAGTCAATCTCGACAGAGAACCGCCGTCACGTGCTCGCTGATCCCTGTTCAGGGCTTCGTGCTTTGTGTTTTTGTCGTAAGACTGCGCAACATCGTACGACGACCTGGCTGCCAGACATCTCGCATGATCACGCAACGATTACGGCAAGGAAGCGAACCCGTCCGATGGGTCAAGGTAGCGATAGTACATTCTTGTGATGGGCATTTTCGCACAGAACAACGCGACTTCCGTCACCGGGAGTAACCACCATCTACAATCGAAGAATGTTACATTAAGAAGGAACACTACATTGTTTGCTGTCTTCGTACTCCGCGTACCTACCCACATGTGAGACGAGAGCAACTGCGCAGCTTCGTCTCTCGCCTTTGCGTTCAAAATGTTGTCAAAATCAAGGGCAAAGTCCCATCTGTGTGGCAACCTGCTCTTCAGACCAGCAGCCACATTCATCGAATAGTCTGGATCGCAGCCTGTAACGACGAGGCCCGTACCTCGACTAGATTCCACGATCTGCTGTGTACGCGGTCTGCGCACCTCATCGTACACTCGCAACGCTGCTGGCACATCCATCGATCTCCTCACACGACCAAGCGAAGACGACAGAATGAGAGCATCTTCTATCGACATGCCTCCATCCTTGGCCTGCCACGGCGTAGTCGCATATGCAACATCGCACATGCAACGTCGCACATCAAGCACACTCTGCCATCGCGGTACGTTCGAGCTGGAAGTTGTTCTTTGTGGCTGATGCACTTGATGGTCTTCTGGTCTCCGACTTCAGCCAACGCCTTCCGAAGGCGCTCAGGCCAGTTTGAAAAGGCTTTCTTGAAGGCTAACACTTCCAGTGCCTTCAGCCACTGGTCGTCTGGCACCTTCATCTTGATTTTGTGGCGATGAATTGGACCTGGTTACCCTCACTCAGCACATTGTGCATCGTGAAGGTACCATCACCCATCCATCCCCATCCACGAACGTCAACCAGATCGATGTACTCTTGGTCCAGTATTGGTAGCATCTTATCGTATGGTTGAAGCGACAGAGTCGCCACCCAGTCGGAAGACTTTAGCGATGAAGCAGCGTCAGATGCGCCCAAGATCTGCTTCCACCTTTCTGTGCATTCCATCCGCTCGAAACAGGACATCACATTCATGACTTGACCCATCCTCGAAGTGAAGGACCAGCGACTTATCGCCGGCCTTCTCGATACGACACAGCTTATTCGACGCATGCACACGCTCGGCCGGAACATCTTCCAGCAGCTCTTTAAGGAAGGCAGCACGATGCACGATACTCGTCAGTCGCTTCCGATCCTTCTTCGCATCAATCTCATCAGCCATCTTGCCAGCATCAGGACCCTAAGCCAGCATGAATCTCACACCATGATGAGCAATTGCGCCAGCATTCTCAACGCATTGGGTTGCTGAAGGTCCTATAAGCTCTGGCGCTTGGTATGCATTGCGAGTGACACCAATTGCCATGCCAGCCTCTTTGACTGCAGGAGCTGATTCGAAGATGTGGACATCGAGATCTTCGTATTTGAGGCGGGCGTGGAGCAAAGTTGCTCCTGCTATGCCACCGCCAGAAATCGCGACTCGGATCTTTTCTCGATCTGGAGCCAGTTTTGGATCTCTTTCTCGGTGCCCGCATAGCACAACGCTCACAAAGACTCACTTTGCGACTTTTCAGACACTATTCGATCGGCATGTGGCACAGCTGTGATATCATGGCGCAAACACTAAATGAAATTACGAGCAACAAAATTCCTTCAGACGTAGATTCGAGATGCTTGTTAGTGAGTGCTTTCGCTAATGAAGTGATACAAGTATTGAGAGTTTGCAAGCTGAAAGCAAAGCACTCGTCTTGCTTTTCCGAAGTGTTCTGGCATAGATGCACCACCTACGCAAGGCTCTATGAAGAGCATGGCCATTCTCATCGTCTACCGAGATCGATCTCCAGGACCTTCACCAACATGTTCGTAGAAGTATCACCCTCTAAATCGAAGTAGGGCTTCACAGCAACCTCTACAACGTCTCTTATCAGATTCTGTACCAGATCCTTTAGATCTCCTCCTGTCTGCGCAAAGTCCGGGAACGCATTAACTTCCAGTAACCACGCTGTCCCTTCCGCATCGACCATGAAGTCTAGCCCAAAGATCTCGAACGCATTCGGCAGAGGCTGGAAGTGGATGCTCATGCTCCGCGCCGCGGCTTCGAAGACTTCGCCGGTGATCGAGCAGATCTGGCGGAAAACGTCTTCCTTCCAGTCTTTGCTGTTGATCAGTTCGATTCGATCAGGAAGAGACCAGAAAGCGCGGACACTGCCTTCACGCTCGCCAGACTGAAGACATGTATTGGTAAGATGGACTGAAAGGTCGTCGTTGGGTGTTGACGTGGAGTGGGGCGAGGTGTAGGGACGTCCTGCGAACAGAGCGAGCATCGGCTTGCTGACGTAGACTTTGAGAGCGCCGACGGAGAGGACGTAGGTTCGGATGTGGAATTTGCGGCCTGCTGACGGGTGAAGCGATGGGAGGAGAAGAGGGCTGGAGATGTAGGGTTGTGCGACGAAGTGTCGGAGCTGAGAGGTGACGACACCGTTGCCTTCGTCCTTTTCATTGTTAGCATTGTGAACGCCATCCTGCGACGTAACGTCGTCATCCTCGTCGTCAGAAGGAGGATCCCACTCCTCAAAGATCGCTTGCAGCTCTTCCTCAGAACTGAACAACCTAATTCCCTGACCACGGTCACTCATCCCAGGTTTGAGAATCCACCATTCCCTCTCCTCTGCATCATCACCAAGAGCCTCATTCCTCGTCCAGCTCTCCTTCAACTCAAACGCCTCCATCAGCGCATCATCCAAGAACTCTGCATAATCCACTTCAAACTCCACACTAGGCTTGACGTGATCTTTCAACAGACTTGTCGGATGCTTGGTTAGCCAATGCGAGACCGTCGTTGCCAAATAATGCTTCCTGATCAAAGCCTTGCGAATCACATAGCTGTTCGCCAGGCTTGTCCAGGGGTTCTCAACGAGACGGTCAAAGTCTATGCTCTCGTACTGGCGCCATTGGAGGAGTTTACCGTTCAGTGTGGGGACTTCTGAGATGTCCTGGATGAGAGATAGGAGCTCGGAGGGGAGTTTTGCTTGGATTGCTGCGAGCAGAAGAGGCTGCACGTAGGGATCTCCGTAGTCGATGATGGCGTGGATCTTTTGGTCGGCCATACTAACTGCTTGCTTGATCTTCTTTGGGCTGGATGTTGTGAGCTGGTTGACAATGTGAAGATCTGCTATTGCATATTTCGCTTTGTACTAGCAGTCATATGCTAAGGCCAGGCCTTGTCGTGCATTCAGTGGGTTCTAGTATGTTATGAGGAAAGTCTAGTTGTGTTCCTACAGGGGATGTGGTCGCGAGATAGACTTTGCGGCATCCTTGCTACCGATTTTTTAGATCTCGGCGACGAAGCTGATTGGCTGCGTAAGGTATTGTAGTGTGCAAAAGAGCGC